>APFE031195978.1:115962-143082 GCA_000404065.3 Pinus taeda | reverse complement strand
CACAATTCACAAACATCATCATATGATAACTAAAAAACATCACCTTTTCCTATCAGATTTAAGAGTTCTAAAAATTTATCTTTGATTCCTTTAAGAAGGAGTGTTTTTAAGATCTCTTTTTCCAAATTCTTATATTTTGATTTTTGAAGGTTGTATTGAAATCGATCTACATAGTCCTCCAAGCTTTCATCTTCCCCTTGTATCATATCGAAAATATCTTCATTCGACTTGCAATAGTTTTGGTACTTCTTCAAGAATATGTTCTTCATGTCCTCCCATGTTTGGATGTAGTTCCCACCTAGGCTCATGAACCATTGGAGAGCTACTCCTTTTAGAGTAAGAGGAAACACTTTCAACCTTTGATCATTAGTACAATAATCATATCCTCTATAAAGTATTTCGAACTCAAATAAGAATGTATTTGGATCTTCATTTGTCAAGCTATGAAAATTTGGTAGAGACAATGGGGGAATTATGTGCATTTGTGTCACTCCTCCTAGATCTTTGATAGGAAATTCAAAAGTAGAAATGTGAGCCATTTCTTACCATAGTAGAAGATGTTCTTCATGCGTTTATTCAAGGCTCCTTCTTTAAATGTTCCTGTCAATTAGTTAGTAAAATGGGTGGTGCTTACATCACCACTTGAGGGAAATCATGAGATTTGTTTTTCAAAATTTCTATTTTCTTTCTAGTCATTCACACAAAAATTCAAACATCTATTTCTACCCTAGGTTCTTTAACAATTCTGTTGAAAAGCGGGTGGGGGAGCAGGGTTTTTACATGCTCCGTATGCAGGTTCTTACCTTCCGTTTTTAATACCCAATTCTCTCCTAGCAGGCACTCATCAGATGCACACTACTCTTTAAAAATGGCTACACTCTCCCCGGCAACGGTGCCAAAATGTCGAGCGATAAAAAGGTGTCTTTTTAACTCCTAATTACCTTCACGTTAATTGTCAACCCAGGGATGACTTTTTATTTCAAGAGTGTACTCAGTCTGAGGTGGTTATTTACTCAAGAGTAATGTTTTGCAGTATAGTGCTTAAAAGTAAATGGATGCTTGAAAAAAAATCTAACAACAACATAAACTCAAATACTCTAAAATCCAACTATTCACTCAGAAAACATCAATTGAGGATACAATAGCAATAATTCATTCCTCTAGAGATTGATCCAATTGAAATCAAACTGGAACAAGACAATCAATTTGGGAATGCAGAAGAAATAACCAATGTTCTCTACAGTTGACAATCCTGCTTTAAAGCAATTAAAAAGAAATAGAAATTGAACTAAAGCTGCTATTGAAAGTAAATTAGGAAAACTCTTTAAAAGCAAACTATTGCAATTAATCAACAGAAATGAACAACAAAGTAATTGGGCAGCAAACTGTAATTAAAGGAATCTGAACAGCAAACTCTAATTAATGGAAATGAACAACAACAAAGCCAAATTAATAGCAATCTTTACTCTAAGAATAAATCGGACAGCACACGGAAAGAAAACAACATTGATTAATGATGGAATATGAAACAATGCTAGAAAGTCAAATATAAATACACAATCACTTAACACACGGCACACCTTAATAGTAATCTGATCTTGGTATCACAAATATCAATCTCGGTTATAAACAAGAACGATTGTATTTTGTAATGGAACAACAACGTCAATAGATTCAACAATCGCAAGGAAATATAATCTCTAAGATGAATTCAGTAATACCATTGGATAAGTGTTACAACACAAACACTCTGTAATAGAACAACAATAACATTTTGTAAGGATCAACAACATTATATCAATGATTAAAAGAACAGCAATGCGTTGCAAAGTCGATATGATATTTCTGTCTCAGAGAATGAGATTACTCGATAGATTAAATGTAACAGAGCTGTGATGTAAACTAATAGAACATACCAGATTACCGAATAAAGCTGATAAGCAAAACCACACATGAACTACAAATATAATATACAGCAGCAGCACAATCCACCAGAGGCTGGGCCCTTAGCCGCCAGCAGATGCTGCTGGGCTACTTCATATAAGGTGAATGAACAACAATTCCCAAATCAGGTATTAATCATTAAAATGTGAATTCATTACAACAGCTGAAGCTTTGAGAATTAAAGCATGAAACAATCCCTTCTTCCTCCTATCATATCATGAATTCTTAATTCTGAATCCTTAATTCTCCATCATTTTTCCATCCCTCAATTCATCATCTGAATCCCTATCTCTAATCTTTGTTTTGATTTAAATACAAAGATAGCAGAGAGTGGTTACAACTGTGATAATTACAATATGATAATTATTACAAAATTGGACTGTTTCCAACCAATTGATCAACAAGAAAATATATTTCCATCTATCTTTCAACGAGAGCAAGGCGAATTTGGCTTTGCAGCTGAGATTTGGAGGGCGACCGCAATAATAAATCTGAGAAAATCATGCTCAAAGAACCCTGTGTTTCTCTCAATACAAGCTAAATTTGGGCAAACCATTCTTTGCTAAAGTTAATTGGGTCCGTTCTGGACAAAACCCTTGTTCTAGATTTTCCAAATTCGTCTTCATTTGCCCATAATCGCAACCGCAAAACGCTCACTTCTTATTCTAGCGCATTTCTGAGTTGGCACTTTTAATGATCAAATCTTCAATCTGGAAATTATCTTGGAGGCTAAAAATGGTGAATAATGTTCCAACCAATTTATTAAAACTATCATTGATAAAATCGTGCATAATCATCAATTTATTAGAAATAAAGGAGAATAAATAATATTTTTACATAAGAGCATAAATCATTGTAAAATAGAATTATATGATAAATTATGATAAATGACGTGATGAAGAATGGTAGAAATTGGTGGAATAAGCATTCAAAAGTGACAATAATAATGGCATATTAGCGACCCAACACTTAGTGGTATGAGGGAGAGAGAAAAGTCTCTCGCCACTTCATCATTCATCATATCCCCTCATTTTTTCAAAGAAACCCATCCAATTGTGGCTTGTGAATATCTCTATGACAAGAGGGTGTTGATGAATTCTCACCGTGTTGGTGGGTTCCCTCTTGTTAAATGCCCCTATCATTTTTCTCTGATGGTTGTGGAGGGTTGTATAGATCTAAATCCAAATTCTAATGGGTGAGAGATTTTAAATGAAAATCCTGTGTACAATTCCCCTAGACTGCAATCTCTTTAACAAATAGAAGGCTTTTTTATATTTTTTACTTGGAAAATGTGGGAAGGCATGGCTGCTAACTCCTTGTCACTACTTGATGGAGCCAACCTTTGGTTTTTCCCTTCTAAAATGCTCTCTGCTAATCTTGTAGATGACTGTTTTGTATCCTGTAGGATCCTGTAGGTGCTCTTGCACTGAAAAAACTACTTACTGTCTTTCCTGTAGATTGCTTCAGGGGCTAAGAGCAAGCTTGCTTCGGTGTAGCCTCGAGAATGCGAATGCCTCTTATGCATGGGAATCAATGTTTTATTTCCTCATATGGGTGATTTGAGTGGGATGTTGTGCTAGCAATCGAGGTACAAGTTCCCATTTTTGGACCATTGGTCCCACTACCACATCATCATTCTCCTTACCTCGTAATAACCTCCCACTTTAGGTATTTGTAATTTAACCACTTTCGACCTCATCTCTTCTTTCTCCTGATTTCATTGTTGCCACGTGTGTAATGAACTAACTATATTCTCCTCGTTGACTAACCAAAGGTGACCAAGTTAGCCGGCTACCTTTGCTTATAAAACCAACTCTTTCACAAATCTACATGTTTGATAAGATTATGCTAATCAGAGAGATTAAGCGAGATAACATACTGTGGTAAGATTCCTTGATGCTACTTGTTGGAGAGTGAAGTCCTTGCTATGTATTTGCTGCATGTGTTTTTCTCTTATTTTTTTTTAATTTCCTCCTTTGATGTTTCTTTTCTTTGATGTGCAGGTACTGGATGGTGATGTTGACGATCATGTTGTTGCTGCTAAGCTCTAGAGGAGCTTCTTCGACATTTGGATCTCCACATTGAAGATAACTGAAACCTGTGAATTTTTTTTTTTTTGTGGGATAGGCTACCACAGGATTTCCTACAGGATGTTTTGTAGCTGTCTCTCCCCTAAATTTTTATTCATTCCTTCACTTCTAGAGCATGAGGATGGTTGTCATGGGTAGATAATGGGTCTAAAGATTGGTGAATGGGAGGTATAGCCTTCCGTCATTGTCCCCTTGTTCTCTATATTTATCCTCTTTTATTTATTTTTTTCTCTGAAAACTGTAATTTTTTGAAACTAACTTATTGGATGAATGCAAGTGTAATCATGGTGGAGTGGTGATGAGGTGGTGAAGTAAAAAAAATATTTTTTTGACACAAACAGTTGATCCCCTTGCTCTAGGGTCACTTTCCTTGGGATTCCCAAGCCACCGTAATTCCTACAGAATCATCCTGTAGGTTTGCCAAGAATCCTGTAGGTTTATCGGGAATCCTATAGAAAACACAGAATCCTTGCAAACTGAGCTAGATGTGTCCATAAATGTGGGGATGATGGGATGATGAAGGTTATGGAATGGGGGAATGATAACATGAGCTATATAGTTCCTTTTGATCCTCTCTTATTGCTCTGATCCTCTTCCTGCTGACTTGCAAACAACATTTTCAAAGTTTTCTTTACTCACTTTTTTTTTCGTTTTTTTTTTTTTTTGGGAAACAACTATCTACCCCCAAGAGGTTTTCATCCTAACTGCTTGCCCTGGGTGCCTCAAAAGATTTTTTCAACCTATATACATATATATATATCATATATATTGCACCATTGGGCCCACCTCAAGGAGGTTTCAACCCAACAGTGAGACTCAGATGCCTCATGGGGGTTTTCAACCTGAGTCCCTCCCTTATTCTTTTCTCTTTATTTTTTTTATTTATTTTTTTTTTTTATTTTTTTAGTTACTTGATAGGATGGAAGCTGAGACTTGTTCCACTACCATCACTGTCTTGCTGATGCCATCAATGAATTCTTTCTTTGACAAGGGCTTCTTGTAGACCTTCAATCTGTGCCCATTGAAAAGTAAAGGAATAGCCTCTGCATCAATGGTTCTTCTCTGCACTGAACCATTATCATGACATTTCTCTATGTCATAAGGCCCTAAACATCTAGTCCTTAACTTGCCTTTAAAATCCTTGTATCTGTAATCATACAAAAAAGCCCAATCACCTTCTTGAAATTATTTGTCCTTTATGTTCTTGTCATGCTAGATGTTCATTTGAACTTGAGTCACCTATGTGTGCAAGAGGGACTGTATTCTAAACTCATCTAACCCATTCACCTTGAGGAATCCCTCTTGTTGTGACCTAAAGAGATCTAGATCTAGTTGTGCTATCATTCTTAATGTGTTGTACTCAAATTCAATGGACAAGAGGGCCTTCTTCCCATGGACCAACTCATAAGGAGTTAATCTAGTGGCAGTATTCCAGGTCATATTATAGGCCCAAGTGGCCTCAACTAATCTATCTTCCTAGTCCTTTCTGCTGCTACTAATCACTTTGGTCAGAAATCTTTCCAGAGCTCTATTGGTCACCTCCACTTGCCCATTAGCTTGTGGGTGATAAGGAGTGGCTGTTATATGCTTGACCTTGTGATGGCTTCACAAATATTCAATATTGTGAGTTGTAAACTGCCTTTCTTGATAAGTGACCAGTTCTCTAGGGTACCCAAACTTATAAAATACATTTTCCCTTAAGAACCCATCCACTTTCTCCTCTGTTGTTGTCTTGATAGCCTTGGTTTCAACCCACTTGGTTAAATAGTCAGTGCACACAATGATGTAGTACTTTTTCTTGGATGGAGGGTCAATGGGTCCAATGAAATCCATGCCCTAATTATCAAATGGCTCGAAAGTCATTTGAGGTTGCAGAGGCATTTCATCCCTTGGAGTAGGTTTTCCCATCCTCTGACACTAATCACACTGACTAGTATACCTCCTCACATCCTCGTGAAGAGTGGGCCAATAATAACCAACTTGTAGCACCTTGAATGTTGTCCTCTTGGCTACAAAGTGACCTCCATAAGGCCCATGATGAGAGGTTAGAAGGATGTCAAAGAATTCCTCCTCCTTGACACATATTCTTAGAATTTGATCTAGGCCTAGTTTGAAGAGGTTCCCACAATCCAAGTGAATGGGGCACTCACAATCTTCATTTTCTCTTTGGAGGACAATTTCGGTTGGAACTGTACAGACACCAAGTATTTTTCTATGTAAGAAAACCATGGAGAGAGAACTAAAATGGCGAATAAGTGTTCATCCGGTAACTGGTCATCAACCATTCCTTCCTCCCCTGCAAGCAAAGTTAATCTGGATAAAAATTTACAACAACATTCTCCTTGACCGGCTTATCAATAATAGTTAGATCAAACTATTGCAATGAAAGTAACCATCTAATAATCCAGGCATTCACATTAGGTTTATTCATCAGGTGCTTAATTGTAGCATGTTCAATATGTACAAATGTTTGGTAACTTGTAATGTAATGCCTAAATTTGTTCAATGAATGCACAATAACTAGGAGATCCTTTTTCGTCACTGTGTAGTTCAGTTCGGCCTTTGAAAGATTCTTACTGATGAAGTAAATGGCTTAAGGTAACTTGTCATCTTTCTATTCTAGAGTTGCTCCTATGGCTTTGTGAGAGGCACCAACATGTATATGGAAAGGAAGGGCCCGATTTGGGCCTCGGAGAATAGGTGTAGTGGTAAAATTGTCCTTTAGGGTGTCGAGGGCCTCTTAACAACTTTTTGACCATAAAAATTCAGAGTCTTTGGCCAATAACCAAAATAAAGGAGAAGCTAACTTTATGAAGTCTTTTATTAATCTCTGACAGTATCCAATTAAACCTAGAAAGCTTCTAACATCTCTCTATTTTTGCAGAGGTGGGACCCTTTGGATGATGGCTATATTATTTTGCTCCACCTGCAATCCTTTCTGGGATATTGAATGACCTAGAACAGTCCCTGCAGTCATCAAGAATTCACATTTTTTGGGACTAAGGGACAAGTTCATTTCAATGATTTTGTTCAACACCTTACCTAAGTTGGATAGAGGCTCTTGGAAATCACACCCGTAGGGTGTAAAATCATCCATATAAATTTCTACTACATCATGGACTAGCTCAGCAAAGATACTCAAGACTACTCTCTAGAAAGTGGCGGGGGCATTCCATAGGCCAAAAGGAAGGACCCTATAGGTAAAAGAACCCCAAGGACAAGTGAAGGTGGTTTTATCCTAGTCTTCTGGGCTGATCTGGATTTGATTGTACTCGCTGAACCCATCTAGGAAAGAGAAAAAAAAATTTCCCTGTCAAGTCATCTAGCACTTGGTCAATGAAAGGTAGAGGGAAATGTTCTTTCTTTTTTGCTTCATTTAACTCTCTATAATCGACGAAAATCATCCAATTCCCATTTTTCTTTGGCAACAACACCAAAGGAGAAACCCACTCACTGTCCGAGATAGGGTAAATGAATCCTACATCTAACATCTTTTGCAGTTCTGCTTTGACTATATCTTTGAGAGTTGGCTTCATTCTCCTTTGGGGTTGTCGGAATGGTTTGCAACATTCTTTGATATAAATGTGGTTAGTACACACCACGGGGTGCACTCCCTTAATTTTCTTGTAACTCCATGCAAATGCATCCAAATGTTTCTTTAGCATGTTGCACAAATTTTCTTCTTGGTGTACAGAAAGAGATGGGTTGATTTTCAAAGTTCTTCTAGGGCCAAATTCTATAGTTTTTTACATGAGTAGGGTTTGAATTAGCTAAGCATAGATCAATTTGATGGTTGCTCTGGGTTTCCTTTACTACTTCCTCTATGGACAAGGTGTTGGGAGTTGGACTTTGGAGTATGCGTTCAATCAAATCATCTTCATCCGGTTGTCCTCCTCCCATGGTTGTTTCTAAGGTATAGAGTTGGGCTTAGTAGACTTCATCTTCTTCCTCCTCTTCTAGCCATAAATTTAAGTCATGCTCTAGAGATGGCTAAGCAGGAGGGTACAAGACTAATTGCTTGAACATATGCCCATTTTCGATAGTCATATTTCTAGCCCTGCAGCTGATGTAGGAATTGATAGTGGCTAACTAGGGCTTCCCGAGGATGAGAGGATAATCAATAAGCTTGGCCTTTGGCTAGACAACTAGGAAGCCTGCAGGGTACTCCCAAGATTCAATGGATACCATCACATCCTGAACAATCCCCTCAAGGGTCACTTTGGAATGGTCTGCAAGTTGCAAGATTGTTGTGGTCTTTCTTAATGAACCCTGGGGATTGAGCTTGAGCATGGTGTCCTTATTAATTTCATTAATGGAAGCCCCAAGATCAATCAAAGTGTGTGGGACAATGGTGCCATTGGCGTGCACATATACTACAGGGCTTCCAGGGTCCAAATACTTTAGGAAAATTACCTACCCCAACATTAAGTCAGACAGTTTTCCAATGACATTAATGGTAGGGGTGTCTCTTTTTCTCCTCCCTGGATGTTTGAAGAACTTCTCTTTAATCAATTTGTTGTAAATAGGTACATCCTTGATGGCTTGGGAAGTGGAATTTTGACACATAGATTTTTCAATTCACCCAAAAGTTCATTCTCTTCTAGGGTAGGCAAGACTAGATGAGTTAGTATCTCAGGAAAGGGTGGTGGATTTACTCTAGGCATTCTTTCCTCTCTTCCCTCCTCACCCTCCCTAGGTGGAGGTGGAGGTTGGTTGTCTAGGAGTACTCTCCTAAATCTCAGGTTAATTTCCTAAATCTCCATAGCATAAGCAGGATAGGATGTCTCTCCATTGTACACTTGTTGTGCCTGTCTATTGTTCGGGTTCAGATTTGGTTAGGCAAGAATCTGAGGTTGTTTAGGTGGAGCAGGTGTAAAAGTTGTGGTTGAGTAGGTGGTGAAGGAAATAAAGCTAGAGCATTGTTGAATGGGGGCCTCCACCCTTGGGGTGGTGCATTCTACTGAGGCTGTGGCAGAACATATGGCTAAAATTACTAGCTGGTCGACTGCGAACGGTACTGAGGTGCAAAAGACCAAGGAGGAGGTGTAGACCAGGAGGGATGAGGAGGGGGGCCCCAGGAGGGAATGGATGTGTTCTGGTTAGGGTTGTAATATGCATGGGATGATCCTTGCATGCTCTACTAGTATGGTCGAGGCCCATGAGGTCTCCTTTGATTTATGTAGTAGAGTTGTTCAGTCACTTCTTGAGTTCCTTGATACAGAGCTTTTAGTCTAGATAGAGAAGGGCACTTCTTTGTGGAGTGTTTTTCTTCACAAACCAAGCAGATTTCAATCAGATTCAATGGAAATCCATTCCTAGGGTGCCACCTTGTGCATCTAGGGAAAAAAATGGCTAAGGCTCTCTCTGCTTCCTCCTGCTTTCTCTTGATGTGCATAGTGTCCATTTGTAGGGAAACGGTTTACAACATTTCACTCTTGAAATCTTCCAATATATTTCCAATTTCACTTTTGATGGATGTATTCGAAGAGGATGGACTGACCATTGGTTGACTACCCCTACCCTTTTTCCTAGCTGCCCTAGAATGGTTCCTAAATATAGTCTTGATATCTTCATAGAGTATTTGGTAGATGTCCCCTCCTGCTAGCAGGTTTAGGGTATCCAGAAGATCTTCCCTTACCCCTCTGAGTAGGACTAGCTTTAGTGACTTAGGATCAAGTGTGCACCTAGCCCTTTTGTAGCTAAGCTGGAATCCTTCTTCATAATCCTCTATGGATTCATCATGCCCTAAGGTCATCCTAAAAATTTCCTCTTTCATGTATTTGGACCTACAGTAGTCTCGATACTTGTTTTTGAAGGCTTGCTACATCTGAGCTCAGGTTGTGATGTTATCCCCAGGTAAACCCATGAACCCGCACAGGGTTGCATCTTTGAAAGTAGATGGGAATAGTTTTAGCTTATGCTTATAAGTGGTGTAATCATAAGTTGTGCTTATGACAACAAACTCAAACAAGAAAGTGTTTGGATCTTCTGAGGTCAGGACATGGAAATGAGGAAGAGCAGAGGGGCTTATGCTTTTCATCTTGGTATCCCCATTACTTTCACTGATGGGAAAGGCACCTTCAATTATTTCTTTATCTCCTCTGTCATTTCTATTTTCAGCCATTAAGTCAGTTAGAATGGGTTCTCCTTCTTCTTATCCCCTTGTAGGCTCTTAAAATATATCTGGTTTTTCACCTAAGGGGTCCTCCAATTCACATCCATCGAAGAAGAGAGAAGGTTGGCTATTTGAAGTGGTAGGCGATTTGGTAGACATTTTCCTATTTTATCCCTATTCCTACATGGCATGAAAGAAGTGTTTTAGTTTTGTTTTGTGTTTTTTCAATATTTGAGAATAATTGTGGAATTGAAATCGCAAACTGAATGGAAACAAACCGACTGAATGAAAACTAACTGCTTGAATGAAATCTCACTTGCAGAATGGAAAAGAAAAAAAACTAACTTACAATTACTTTTTCAGAAATGAAGCTAATAGAAAAATGTCAGAGATAAGAAATGGAAGAAAGAAAAAAGAAATCACATGTTACTTAGATACCTCCCCAACAACGGTGCGAAAAAGTGATGAGCACCAGTATTGCAGCAAGAATGCTACAACTCATGGGGCTACCAACTTTACTTTATCAACCTGGGGTTCATACAAAATTGGAGATGATAGTGTTGTATACACAAGTAGATGTGATGGGTCTGCTCTTTGTCACTACTAAGCTGGCGATACACCAGTTATATTTTTTCAAACCATACTTCTATTGATTCAGAAGAGGCTTGATTACCAATGAGAAAAAGAGAAATTTGCACTAAAGGAAATCGTGTCTACTATAGTAAGGAAAAGACTGAAATCAAATGGTAAACACACCATTCATCTAACTAAATGCTAACAGGCTTTGCTCCTAAAGAATGCTAAGTTAACATATGTGCAATCCTGCTATCCTAGGCATGTAATTTGAAACATCCAAACATTCTATTGCTATTCATGTAAATGAAAAAAATAACTCATTTTTCCTTTTTGTCTTTTCTGTGTGAAAATGTGAATGCTAACTTCTTTTGGGGGTGTAGAAGGTGGATTAGGGATGATGGTGAATGGTCAGATGGCTTGGGAGGAAATTAGGGGTATTCTCCTATCTTCCTAGGGGTTTTTCCCACAATTCAACCACAAAACAAGACACTACAGGTCAACCTACAGGATGTCCTAATACGTCCTACAGGATGTCCTAATCCTCCTATAGGATCCCCTTTATTCCTACATTTTACAACTGAGAGAAAGAGGATGGATTTGGAAGGTGATGTAAGGATTAGGGAAGGTGAATGGTGGGTGAAATGAGGCAAGGGAGTGCCTAGGACTCCTTTAGAGCTAAAAACAGAGTTGTGAGATGGTTGGATTTTCTCAACAAGCTTGAAGAAGTATTCTTATGGAATGATGGATTTGGTGAGGGATTTAGTGAAAGAAGGTGTCAACCATGGATGAATGAGGTTAGGATGGGGTTACTGGTCATCAAATCTCTTTGCACTACTAAAACTCCTACACTGCATCAATCACTGGCATTTTATCCATGAATCAGGTTAAATAAGAAAGCTTTTCAATTAACTAAGGAAAAACATAGTTTTATTATCTAGTTACCTATGCATGGGAAAGCTTGCGGAATGATGCGAAACCTTCATGAGATCTAATGCAAGGCTAAAGACATAAGAAATGGAAATTAAATCCTATTCTTGAAAACCAGTAAAATGCTGGCCTAAGTAACAAAAGACCGCAAATTTCATGAGAAATTAGAATTCTGTCTTTTTGGGGCTGCATAGGAGTTCTTTCCTCAAAAGATGGTCCCTAAAGGGGGAGTGAGGCCTGATCCACCCACTAATAGATTGTGGATATTCCTATACCTTCCTAAGCTACTGCTACAACAATGAACAAATGGAAACAAACTAATCAAATCCACAACTAGTTGCAATGAAATAATGTTAAAGACAATGCAATCATTAATCTATGAAATCAACTAAGCATACAAACACAAGAAGAGGATCCTTTGCTACTAGGGTTGGGCCCTAACCCAAGAGCTTCAGCCCTCTGAGTCAACTCAGTGGTGGATCAAGGAAATGCTCATTCTCATAATCAAAATCATAAAATTACATAACAATGTCTTCTGCAAGTCTTGAACTCGAAAAATGATTAGTGCTTTTACATCAAAATTTTGAATCCTAATGAGGTTGTAGGCCTCCTTATTTATACAATTGACGTCTCTAAGGACTTTCTTAAATCTAGGGAGGCTCAGTTCCCAAACTCAAGATGAACTGGCTCTTTAACTGTCACTAGCCCAGATGCCTTTTGATCTTCATGACTTAGATACTTGTAACTTCAAGCTAGTGTGATTTGATGGAGGAATATTCGAATGAGTGATGATTAAATGAGGAGTATTTATCCCCTACAATCTCTCCTCCTTGTCTCATTTGAGTTTTTTCCCTTAATTAGCCAAAATGTCCATGATTTTCTCTCAAAAACCTGCAATCAATCCACATTAGTCCACTAGGAATAATATCTTACTTTTACTCATCTCATTAAGAAAAATATAATCAAAGTATGTAATAAATTATGAGAAGAGTTGATTTAAATCAGCTAGGAGGTGTATGAAGGTCCATCTAGTTACCCAATGATGAGGCTCATCACATGGAGGATAACAAGATGAAAGGTACCAACAACTTATGTACATGTTACAACAGTAGGGTATAGGTGAACAAGATGTGGACTATCATCTCATGAAAAATGGTTTTTTCAGATTTAGGGACAATATCTATGTCTTAGACAACAATGAGCTCAAGAATATTATCTTGATGGAATTTAATGTTAATTTGTATTTAGGTCGCCCAAGATATGAGAAGACATTGACAATGATTAAGAAATTCTACCATTGGCTGAAATTGAAGAAAGAGGTGGAAAATTTTGTTGTGAGATATTAGGATTGTCAATAGGTAAAATAAGAGTGTAAACATCTAGATGTTTTATTGGATATGATTCCAATTCCAGAGTGGAAATAGGAGGTCATTTCCATGGACTTCATTGCAGGTTTGTCAATATCTAGATAGAATGATTTTATTATTGTTGTGGTTGAAAGGCTGACTAAGGTAGATCACTTAATACTCATTAACTCTACTTATTCAGGTAGTGAGGTAACCCAGGTATATATCAAGGATATAGTCAAGTTACATGGTATTCCTAGGAATATTGTGTTAAACATATATGGTAAGTTCACTTCTAGTTTCTGTAATGATTTATTTGCAGGTTTGGATACAGATTTGGCCTTTAGTATAGATTATTATCCGTAGATATAAGGATAGACAAAGAGGGTCAATATGATTATTGAGGAAATGTTGAGAATGTGCGTCATGCACCAAAAAAAGAGGTGGTAGGAGTATCTTCCACTAGTTGACTTTGCTTAAAACAATGGGTATCAAGAGTATTTGAAGATGAGTTTGTTTGAGACACTTTATGGGTGGAGTTGTAATACTCCTATCATTTGGAGTGATCCAGTGAATAGGGTATTGATTGGAACATACATGTTGACAGAGATGGAATAGGAAATGCAAGTTATCAAGAAGAATCTGCAGTTAGTATGAGATAGGAAAAATATTTATGTAGGTCAGCATAGGGTATTTAAGGGGTTTTAGGTAGCGGAACATGTGTACTTGTGCATCAACCACAATAAGAACTCCTTGATGATTGTATCATGTGCCAAGCTAACACCTCGGTATTTAGGGCCTTTCAAGATTATTGAGAAGATTGGACCAATAGCCTACTGACTTGCACTTCCTTCAACAGTGAAAGTCCATGATGTTTTCCATGTGTCAATGCTTAAGAAATGTGTGAAAGATGCTGATCATGTGATTGAATAGTCTACATTTTAGGTGGACCCTGAAGGAGAATTCCAGCCAAAACCTCAGTGCATTTACTAGTGAAATATGCTCATGCTCTAGAATCAAGAAATCAAGCAAGTTAAACAGTAGTGGCAGCACTTTGGGCACGATAAATCTACATGGGAGATTGATGATCAGGTGTGGGCTATGTATCCTTCTCTATTAACTAGTTGAGAAGATGCATTTTGATATGTGTTTTGATGTTGAGTTTTAGTTAATATTGTTTATGCATATGTATGTAAATATCACATTGAGCTATGTTATAAAGCTTAAATAAGCGATATGGTGTTCATGCTATGTTAGTTACATTTTAGCAAATGGATATGATGTAAATTTTGTGTCAGGATGTGTTATAAAACTCCATCGGAAGCATGTGTTTTGCTGGTTTATAAGTGTCAATGAACATCGAGGACAGTGTTCCCCCAAGGGGGAGGGATTTGTAACAAACCCTGGTTGATTTCCTATGTAAATAAAAAAATAAAACCACAGTCATTGGACACATATTCCAAGCTGAATGTGGGGAAAAACATAGTGATAGGGATCACTTGTGATTAATAAATGACTATGGAAATTGGAAAAGGAAAAGTGGCACTAATTGTCATTTTATTTATGAAATAATGGAAAATAGGATAATGAAGGTGAAAGGTCACAAAATTGCATAAGGAGGGAATTGAAGGAAAATTAAGGAAAATTGAAGAAAATAAGGCCTTAATGATAAAAAAGCTTATGAGGATTAGTTCACAACTTTTTATAGTTCTATGGTGGAACTATCTCTCCATTCTCTCCCTCTCATACTCTTACACACTTGGAGAAATATTGGAGAATTATTAAAGCATGCTTAGATCAATCTATTTTTCATTAGATTTGGAGAAAGAAGGAAAAGGAAAGAGAGAGAGAGCAAGGGAATAGGTTGATCAATAACTACAACTTGATTTATGTAGGTTTTAACCCCGTACAAAAATTACCTGCATATTAATTCTAAAACACAAAAAATAAACAATGCGAGAGCATAATACATAAAACACATATACACAAAGATTTTCCCCTGGATCCCAAAACCGGGACTACCAACTTGATTTTCCATTATGTTTCTTTCAATGTTACAATACATATTTATACATGTTGAAGCATCCAATATCATGGACCGAAAACCATCACGTCCAAAACCATGGACCGAAAACCATCACATCCAAAACCACGTGTGAAAAATCATGCACAAAACCATAGGTAGGGTTTGCCCAACCTAATATAGGGTCCAAAAACAAAATTTTCCGGGGTGCTACCCCAAACCCCATAGAGTGGGGTTACTTGCACCCCTCAAACCCCCTGTGGCCCCCCCGCTATGCAATCGTCGTAGCGAAGGGGGGGCTCTGCCCCCCTTATATCACCCCGGTTAACTACGTGGGCTAGTCGTGGAAATAATATAACATAGTAATAGGTTGCATGTGTGATTTTCCTTGCTGATTATGGATGCATGGTATATGCATGTGGTTATCTATTTATGATTGGTCATTGGCATGGAGGGTTGCCTAGATTGACAATGATTTTTCCTAGCATTGCCACTTCTTGGATAGCTATGGCATTGTGGTTTTTTGATTGCTTTGTTTTCTGATTGGTGCTTGTAATTCCTTATGGTTATGGGTTGGAGCAAGAACTCTAAAAGCCCTAGAACAACTTGGGTTAAGTTACTAGTCTTAGATCATAGGTTGGAAAAATGCTCTAGAGCCCTTGGTGGGTTGAGTTACTAGTCTTGGAGCTCAGTCAAACAAATTCTCTAGAGCCTTGAATGGTTGTGGGTTGACTTACTAGTTCCTTGACCCCTCAACAACTTGGGTAGGGACTAATCTATTTGGTATTAGTGTCTGACCGTGAGGTGGAGTAACTGATTGATGATTTAGGTGATTTGGCCCATAGAATCCCTAGTTTGGCTTTGTTTGGTTTATTCCATGATATACCACATTCAAGCTTGGAAATGGCGTGGGGGTGATTAGCTAAAACAGAGATTTGGTTCAGCCCAATCTATGGCAAGGTGATACATAGAAGTCCCTTACTTGGTTGGAATTTTCATATGTTAATAAGATATCGTCTGCTCTTTTATTTCATCGGTAATTTTACTCGTTATTATGTGGATTACATGTCTATTATATCATGGTTATTATTCTTGTTATATATTGGTTATAAGTATGGTTTCATAATAGGTTCTAGCTATGTCTCTTGGTATGTTTCTCATTTTGATGAATGGTTAATGAATGCATGAGCTAATAGATGATATTGCAGTTATTATGAGAGGGAATTATACCTTCTTGATGATTCTAAGATAAGTATCATACCAATATGTTTAAATATGCATTCACAACCTATAGATTAAATGTCCTAAACATGTTTGACGAGATCAATGTCATGGTTAGGCTCAGTTAGGTCAATTCCTTGCTCAAATTTTGTATGAATAACTTTGTCCAAATGTCGTTTATTATTGTGCAAAATCTCACTAAGTTTTGGGTAGTGGTCTAGAGGCTAGCCTTAAATGGCAACTCAAAATTTGGGAATGCTACCTCTCAGCTGAAATTTGTTTGTTGCAACCACATGGATGTAGGCTTGTGCATGCGGTTGGAGGATTCCAATTGCATGGAGGGATTTTTTTGAGTGTGGTTGGGGACATAATTCAAAGAAAAGGGTGTCTAGCTTAGGTTTTGGCCACCTGGGGTGGTTACTCAGCCTCTGAGTGACCTATAGCCCCTATAGAATGTTATACGATGTTAGTTTGTCTTCTGTGGTTGGCCCCACTTCCTTAATGGAACCTAGAAGGTTGGGCAATGTCATAGTATATCTTTCTCTCATGTTTACCGTGACACACTAGTGAAACTAGGTAGATGTGGGAGGGGTGGTTACAATTTATGTTATAAACACTAATAACGTTTATGCTTTATACATATTTTCATATATCATTCTCTTTCACATGAATAATTAAAAGTAAAATTCATCTCTTAATCTTTTACTTTTTCATACATCATTGAGTACAATACCATAACTATTTAACATCTTAATTACCATATGAAAGACATACTATTAGGCTATTTGACAAGATTTGAAACCACAGGTGTAACCCACAAACCATCGTAATAATTACTAGTTATCTTGTTCTTGTTGCAAAACCATGGGTATATACCCATTTGTTCCTTTCAATTTAAAGCTATGTTTACCAACATGAACTACAATTAATCTTGCTATTGCAAATAGTATAAAATTCATCTATCCCTTTTTTCTATCTTTCAAATACATTATTTCTACAAAACCATGTCTATATATTGACATATCTCATGCATTAGATAAAATGAATAATTATTATCAAAGCATTAGAGGAATTTTTTGTCTAAAAGTGCCAATGAAATTTTCATATACATAAAACGTAAACCAATCAAAATCCTTTAAATTTAAAAAGTGATACATATAAATATTTTGGAGGGAAAAGAAGAAAACTACTTTTTTTAATTGTATTTTAGCTTGTCTGCTTAGGTGTACTAAAATTTCAACTGCAGGCACTCATTGGATGAAGAATTAAATTCCACATCCAATAAGTACCCATTATGCATACCTCTGAGAAGATCCACATTGATAAAAATTGAGGACACATTAAAAAGTCATGTTGAACACATTCTTTTAATGTATCTTCAACTTTTATCAATATGGGTCTTCTCAGAAGTATGGATAACAGATACTCTTTGGATGTGGAATTTAATTCTACATCCAATGAGTGTCCACACTTGAATTTTGAATAAACCTATAGCGAGATAAGCCAAAAATACAATTGAAAAAAAAAGCGTAGTTTTCTTCTTTTCCCTCCAAAATTCATTTCTTATTTTCTTATTTTATTATTTTTCATTGGGACGCCACTTTTAGGATGTAATTTCCTCTAATGCATTCTTATTTATCTGTACTTCACATGCATTAAATAAATGCATGTAATTATAAAAACATGTTTGTTTATCCATAAATGCATAAAGATTTAAAACATGTTGTCAAATTTACTTATTAAAAAATATTTACTAGTGCAAAAAATCATGTCTATGATATCATCTTGCACATCACATATATATAGCCTACAATAGAGACCATGGATGCCAATATGGTAACTAGTTAAAAAAATCACCATAGGTAACCCTATCTTTCTGCACATAAGAACCACAAAATATTTTCAAAGAAATTACCATAGTTAACCCTATCTCATAATTAACTTATCTCTCTATGCACAAGAAAATAGTTAACTTATCTCTAAAAAAAATTCAACAAAAATAAAATAGTTAATTTATCTCTTGAATTGTTTCAACGAAAAATAACATAGTTAACTTATCTGTCTATGCACAAGATCTGTGCAATCTTTTCAAATAAATTAGCAAGATTAACTTATATTTCTGCACACAATATTCCTCCAATATTTTCAAATAAATTAACAAAATTAACTTATCTATCTTCACACAAGAACCATGCAATCTTTCCATAGAAACCAACAAAGTTAACTTATATTTCTTTGCACTAGAACCATGCAATATTTTTTAAGAAATTAACAACATTAAATTATGAAATCTTTTCAAAGAAATCAACAAATTTTACTTATCTTTCTACACAGAAGAACCATGTAATCGTTTCATAAAAATTAACGAAGTTAGATCATATTTTTATACGCAAGAACCATGTTATATTTTCAAAGAAATTAACAAAGCTAACTTATGAAGTCTATTCAGAGAAATCAATTAAGTTAACTTATATTTCTATGCACAAGAAACATGCAATATTTTTCAAATAAATTAACAAAGTTAACTTATGTAATCTTTTCAAAGAAATTAAAAGAATTAACTTATTTTTCTCTACCTCAACATTCTTCAAAAAAAAATATCTGCTAAAATCTTGATCTTCAAACTGATCCACTCTTAATCCTCATTTATATTCACTATTTTAGCCACGGTAACCCTTATAGGTTAACCAATTATTTCTCTACATATGATTCTAGACATCTTTGGTAAAAATAAAACATGCCTTGCAAGCTTGAGAACCTAGATATAAATGGAAATGGTTTAATAAGAACTATCTCGAGTACATGTGAATCCTGAGCAAAGACATAAATGGAAATGGTTTAATAAGAACTATCTCAAGGACATCTGAATCCTGAGCAAATACATAGATTTGGAGATAAGAAACTTTAGTGATAAACTTGTAAATTATCATATTGTTGAATTCATCGAATCTATGGAGGTTGTCTCTAGCTTCACCTTCACGTCTAACTGTGTCACTTCAATATCTTAAGGAATTATCTTCAAGGCCCCAACTCCAAAAACATTCCACCCATGATGTTTATCTCCACCCATGATGTTTATCTCCATTCATGTTAGCTTTTGGTGGTAAACTCAACCTAATAGTGTCATGCCTTTTGGAAAAATGAAATATTTTTCCAGTTCCTTCTTAGACCATAACTAATTTTCACTCTTGAAGTTAGGAATCTAATCTCTCAAGTGGTGGCTCCTATAGTATTCCCAAAAATAATAGTAAATAAAATGGTTTCATTTTATCAACAAAATAAGTATTTAATTTTTCATAAATATAGTTACTTTTCACTTTTTGGATTTTCAGCCACATGTCATCTTAGAAAATCATAAAGGTCATTTTAAAATAGATTTACCACTATGTCCTAATGTTATTTGTATATTTTCCTTTCTTTTCTTAAATAAAAGTTACAATTAGACTTCCACTATCATCGAATGTTTCCTTGAAAATTTTTCCCTTTACCAACTTATGATTTTGTTGACAGTTCTGGATATGACCAACATACAGGGGGTCTCCCCGATGTGAATTTCCAATTAGACTTCACACTATTTAGAGTAGGAGCCCCGTCTGAAGTATCAACCTAACCACCATAACTGTAATGTTCACTTTGGTTTCAATGAATTACATAATATATTATCTACATAACGTTTAAATAATAAAATAAGTTGATATTATGATACACCAATTGTAATGTGTAAAAGGAGAATTTCACAAAGGGAGGAAAAAGTGAGTCTCTAAAGGGAATTAATAGTACTAATCTAATAGAGGCACACAAGAGCAAAGAAATATTCATTAGTTATCTAGCAAAGTAGTTCACAAGACACCACAATAATTAAAACAAAGAAAAACACATTCGACATGATAAGCACCAAATCCAATGAAGTAATTCAATTTCTTTAGTATAGATGAGCATAACATATACCGCAAACATCCAAAGAATATTCTCAAAAGATTCATGATACAATCATGAAAATGCGTGAGCTCATTGAGCTTCTCATTAATGAGTGAAAGGTATGAGTACATAGTTACATTGCTGAACCACTAGTTTGAATAATGGAACATTAAGTCACAAATAATGGAATATTAAGTCACTTCTTACTCCTCCAAAGAATAGTTTTATCTCCTATGCGAAGTAGAGAAGAAAATACTTACTCTCCAAAGCCTAAGCCTCCAAAATCTCCTTCCTTGAGTTATGAACTTATATTTATAACAAAAGATCACCTTTCATATCCTTTGTGACTCTTGAACTTCCCTCATGATTCTTAGACTTCTAGTTATGAGCTTTGGACTTCTAAATGAATTTTTAATTTCCATTTGTTCACATGTAACCTTTCATATTCCACATGTGACTCTTGGAATTGCACACATTAATTTTGTCTTTTTCTTGGAAATACATCATTACATTCCACATGATCACATGGCGTGACACATGGACACATATTGACCATTATGATGACACTTGTATAGATTATAACTTGATAATGATGACATGGACTTCATGTTGGGATGGGGTCCCTTGGGTCAATTTTGGGGCAAAATCCCAAGTTTTGATGTATAAAGATGTAAAGTCTCCGCAAATTGTGGTCGCCAAGTGCATAGTTAAGTAAAGAGTCAAAAAGGGTTTTTATCCTCTTTTATGTAAGTTGAGTTAGATTTTGAAGATCTACCCATGGTCCACGGACCATGGGATTATATAAATAGGTTTGTCTTAGAGAGTCTAATGAAGAATGATGCAGAAGAGGATAGAAGAATAGAGGTTGCCTAAGTTAGCGCAGAAGATAGAAGAAAGGCTCTGCATTTGTGTGCAGAAAGGCCTAGAGTAGAGTCCGCAACTGAGTGCGTGGGCCCCTACAACTGAGTGCACAAGGAAGTCTTGAGTCTGTAAGCTTAATTGATTATAAATAAGGAATATTATTACATAAATGCCTATGTTTATCCATTTACTTATGTTATAATGCACTATGTTGTGATGTATGATGGGTTTATGAAATAATGTTGTATTGATGCGCAACTTTACTGGAACTATAGTGTTATGTGAACACAAGTGATGTCAAGTCTTTACGCAAAGATTATATTGTTGTTTGTTAAAGTTATCTAACACTTCAGTAGATTTGAATAAATATTGGGTTAAGAATAATATTGGATGTGCGTAAGTAGCTAATTAGCTAGTTCACAGTCCACAAAAGCTAGTCGTAGGCCTTCATGGAGGTCTAGAGGCTAATTAAAGAAAGTTACATCGATAAGCCATAAGGGCTTATAGATATATGCAAAGGTAGATCTAGGGAACAAAATGACATCACACTAATCTCTGGGTGCAAAAACTTGGTTCCAACATCCCCCCATAATCCTTCGGGTGAGACTTCAGTCTGTGCTCTACGGATTGATACCGAAATGGCCAGTAGTGTTACTAGGGATTTGTTTGGGACAACTAACTCTGAACTTGGTTCAAGACCCACTAAGCCAACAAATGGTTCCATTTTTGGGACCGAGATCTTCATAAAGAGATGTGTGATGTCGCACCACTGGAATCCAACAAAGAAAGGGATTAAGAAGTGGTTGGATAGAAAGATCCATGAATTCGCAGCGCAAGAAAACAAAAATATGTACCTGACCAAAGAACAGTGGTTGGACAGATATTTATACACAAAAATACAAAAAAAATTCCTATGCACCTTCCCAATCGAACTATACAAGTGGATCCCTAAATTGGTACACGAACAAGGAAGGTGGAGGCTTGGCGTCTGATAGTGTGGACCCTGGAGCTCGTATGAAGGTTGGAGGCTTCTGAAGATAAGATTGCACGCACTGTTGATCAATGGCTTGATCAAGTCATAAGAGGATTTGTGACAGAATTCGCAGTCAATACCTTAGTCAGCTACAATGAAGCAAAATGATGCTTCTTCAAAGGACCACGATGTAAGTATTTAAGGTCTTTGAATACTTGGATTAAGATGCTCTTGTGTGAAAAGTGGGTTATGTGATTACCTTGATGTTTGGATCTATGCGAAGAGGACAAATTTTTAGAAATGAAGAGAGAACAGGTCCTGAATATCGTCCATTGATTGGACCTCCTTCAAGTAATGATGAGGGAGAAGCCCAAGCCTCACCACAGAGCATTTTCTAGTTGATAAGGCAGGGTTTTCCATGGATACGTCATCCGCCCACACCACCTCCATATTCGCCTCCACAACATACACCTTCACCCACAGCACCACCACCTCCACCACCATTCAACATTTTGAATATGATGAAGTTGTTCATTTTCAAGGGCTTAAGAAGTGAGGACTGTGGTGTGGGTAAATTCTCAGTGTGGACACAAACAATTCCTCTAGCCCGAGAGAGCGGGTCTAACCACAAACAAACAATCTATGGAAAATATCCTTAAGATAGAATCAATTAAGAGGTCCTACCTCTTATAACACTACTCCGTTTGGTGATGATCTTGCTTCCTTACTCCAGTTATCTTTCATTTCCTTCCTTCGAATACCTAAAACAAGAAAACAAATAACAACAACAAATGTGATAGAATACAATATTGTATTCATCCTACCTAATAGGTCAAGGAACATTAATCCATAAAGATGTAAGATAACACTTCATGTAGGAAATCAATCAATAGTTGTATTCATATAAATCAGAAAGAGATTACAACCAATTCCTTGAAGTTGTTGGTCTCCTTCGACATATACGGGTTCCCACAGTTCTGCTAGAATCTCATGGATAGCCCCAACAATGGAAGTTTTAAGGCTTCTTCCCTTTAGTCTCAAACCAAACCAAAACACACTATTCTCCCTCAAAAATACACTAGAAAGCTACAAGCTATAGATGTCTTGTTGATCATTCAAACTCACTCCAAAAGCTAGTTTAGCTTGGGCAAAGAGAGGTTTATATAGCTTGGATGGATGGGAGATGTTTCCTCTCATCATGGGAGAAGGTCTTAGCTCTTGAGTTTGTTCAATCCTAATAGGGGAAAGGAGCCCAAACTAACTTCTTCTGCTCCATCCAGCTAAACCATCTACCAGATTTCTGTTACAAAGCTTCTAGAGATGGAAACTTTGACTCCATATTTAAAAAACTTGCCAAAAGAGGATCGGTGCAACTAGAAAAGGGATCAGTCACTCTGTACGGTGCTAGTGCTAGTTTTAATCTCTCCAAGCTGGCATGAGGAGAAAACTGGTCAGTAGCGATAGTCTTGTATACTGGGGTAAAAGGAAGATTCTTGGGAAATGATGCAAAAAGGGAATTATTATGCTCATGAAGAGGGACATACTAGGAGTTTCTTCATGATGGGAAAACATGTAGGGTTCACTTTAGAGGTCCTCCAGGATCATCGATGGGGAGTACAAGGAGAGTGAAAAAATTATGTGTAACAGATTCCCCCTAAAGCATGAATGCCAAACTAGTGTGAGGGGTGAAATGCTTTATATGTGGACACAGAGAACCAGAGTCCATTGTCAGAAAACCTGCAAGCAAGCATAGATACATATACATCACTAAAAAGTCCGAGAAATGATACATGAATCGTTGTATGGACGCAAACGTCCAATAGAAAGGATCATAATGAAATCACAATATGGTCACAACCATCCAATAATGAGAAGGATCACATATAACAACTCATGGTATGGTTTCAACCATCCATTTGAAACAGACATGTTTATCGACATGGTCATGTCACATCGCCTCGTAACCTGGATTGGTGTAATCTGAGACTAGGATATTGCACTCCAAATGACCTAATCAAAGTACAAATCCTAACATGCAAATGAATGTGTTGAATTCGAACATGCTAGAAAGTCGCTTGATTACTAGTCAATGATGTGAACCATTAACAAGGACAAGAGAAACCACCAATAATGACAGTGGCTCTCAAGGTACTAGCAACACAGCTCATGGAACGTGAATAAAGGAACTGAAGTCGAACACCCGTGAAATCACCCAGTCGAAAGCCAATGATGTGAACTTCTCGTTGAGTGTGAAGAACTTGCCATTAGGGCATTCAAGCTCTAAGGTACTGGAAGGCAGTCTCTCAGCCAGCTTCTTTGATAATGAGTTGAAGTTGAAAAGAAGCGACCATGTCAAAGGAGGGCCCTGATGTATCCCACATCATCATTGCGAGACAAAGGGATGCAATGTTTTCAAATGATACAGAGAATTAGGAGCAAGTGTAATGGTAGAAGGACAAACTCTTGAACATATCACAGAGATAGCTCCGGAGTTTGGAAACTTTTGGATCCATTGGAACGATAGTCATAATGACATGGCAGAGATCAAATGGAAGGAAAAAATGAATGGCACAACCAAGGAAGGTCAATGACGAAAAGGAGGATATCCCAACCTGACACGGTGCAGAAAGTGTCATGTTCAAGAGCGAGTTGCCAACATGAATGATAGAATTTCCAATTTTCCCCCACCATTTCTGGAAGGTACCCTAATTATTTTTTATCGCAAGCTTGAAGGGGATAACATGTGCTTGCACTATAAGATCATCCTTTCAGATGAATCCGACCTAGTAAGTTTAATGAGCCCTAGGAAGGAGAAGTTCATGTCTGTCATGATGATGAATCCAATGTCGTTTAATATCTTAACGAGTCTGGCAAAGGGGTAACTTGGTATCTTCTTCATGTTTAGAGATTTTGGGAAAGACATGGAAAAGAAAACTCGACATGGTCCCTTTTTTTGGTTGGGACAAACTATTTACGAAAAAGGTACTCCTTGACTAAAAAGGGGTAAACATATACTAGGTAAATGGCGTTTTGTATCCTTTAACAAGTTCAAAATGACAAGAGTTCAACAACATTTTTGTGTTTAAAGAGTCAGAAAAGAGCTTGAAATCAGACCCCCCATTTTTATTCTCTTTTACGAGTCAAAAAGGGAAAAATACTCGGTGATATTTTCATTTTAGTTTTACGAGTTGAGAAGAGAGCTTAAACATGACTCCAATATCATCATCGATAATCCGTCACCTGTCGCTACACAAAAGGTAAATGCATTATCCAGTTTCTAAGGAGAAAATAGGTCAAAAATACTTTAAAAACCCTAATATTTCATGAAAAATGAATAAAAGGAGGAAAAAGTATTTTTTCTTTACCATTTACCATTTTATCTTTATGTGAAGAGCTTTTACTGATTTGTGCCCTAGTTTTTCAGGAGCAGATTGCGAGAGATCCGAGATGTCATTCGTCGATCCGTCAATTGTACGTAAGAGCAAAGACCTTTAGATTCATTTTTCATGCTTATTTTACCTGTTTTTGGCCATTTTTTGGATTTTTTGAGGAGATTTTGACAAAAAATATTGATCTGCGGTCGGTGCAATTTCTAGGCATGAAATCGCGCCGATCGGGGGTTATTAATACTGTCAAGCGTGCCATCAGCTTTAATGTTTTTAAAACAGTTGCTCCAGAGCTATGAACATAAAATTTTCAAGTTTTTGCCTAATTTGTCCAATTGAATCCAAAGTTTTCTAGCCAAAGATGTTTATTGACTTGATTATATGGTTTTTGCAGGGAAAAAATCATGAAAAATGGTGGATTCGAAAGAACGTGAGCATGAGGAGATTGACACTCAAACAATGGAAAATGCAAATTGCTTGAATGCTCTAAGGAACTATGGGCTCCTCAAACTCTTCCTCACATCAAGTCTACAGGCTCAACCCAAATTGCTATGGTATCTGATCAATCTCTGGGATGTGAAGCAAGAAGTTTTCATGATTTGTGACCAAGAATTGGAGTTGGAAACGTCATAACTTTATTTCATCACAGGACTATCCCGAATAGGGGAGCGAGTGAATCTATATGGGTCAAAGTTGTTTGGGGCAAGTGTGACCATGTTACTTGTAGAACACTTCCTAAAAGCACTCAAATCAAAAAAGTGGCAAGATCGAGATCATGACTATTCGAGATCTTATGCTGAGAGTGTTGTTGTTGACCATAAATAGAGTGGCTAGGGCCCAAGGGCAACATGAGACCAGGAAGTCGAAGTTTCAGTATGTTATCAACTGTACGGTGCCAACTATCTTCAACTGGGTAGAAGCCGTGAAGGTAAACATGAAGCACCAACTATCAAAAGCCAAGGTGGGAAACTTGAAGTAGTTCTGCTATGGGTCCATTTTAGTGACCTTCTTCCTAGAGTGGGTTCTATTGTTTCACTACTAGCTGGTTGAGGTGGAACTGTCATTGCCATTAAACCCACGGATGGTTGTTAGAGTGCATTGATGCCAAAAATTATCGAGGGCCAACAAATGTCCTATAAACCTGCCTTCTTCTCGTAGCTACGATGATAGCTAATTGTAGTAGAGGATTTTCCCTATAGTGGTACCAACTTCCGCAGTGATTTGGATATGCCTCTGCTAAAGGGGGAGGATTACGATGATGGAGGTAAAAAAAAACAAATTAATTTTTAATTTTTTATTGTTTTTGAAATATATGTATTCATGACATTTTGATTTTATAAATGCAGATGTTGGACTAGAACATCTTGTCGGGATGTCCTAGATCGCCAGGCGCATTGCTTGGCAGTTCAATGTCGCTCCTTATATGAAGGAAGAAATAATGAGGAGGAGATCGCGAAGGACCTCGAGGGATTGACCCACCATATTCTAGAGTATGCCCGGATGCGTGATGTCCCATGCCGGTATCAGAGGCATACAGTGGGAGTATCTGATCGTATCCACTGACTATTGACTCGTGCAGTTCCAGCAATTACATGCTATCATGAGCATAATGCTAATTAGTTCATAGGTCTAGCATTCAACATTTCTGAGGCCTAAGAGTGATGATGTATAAGGCCTACGAGCCACTGATGTATTTGAACACACATATCATTTTTTGGGGTTTTGATGTATGACAAAAAT
>APFE031195978.1:43866-100679 GCA_000404065.3 Pinus taeda | reverse complement strand
AATGAACTATCTCTAATGGTTTATTTTATGAGCTCCTTGATCTTCATAATGAACATGTTTTGTTATACGCAGGTATGCTTTGATGTGTGCTTGTTTGTGTATGCAGGTTACCAAACGGGAACTGCTTGAAGCTGTTGGAGTAAATCTGCCTCAAACAAGCATTGGATCGAGGTAGGGTCTGTTACACCTCTTAATATTCATTAATGAATTGAAACATGTTTAGAGAAAAGTAGATTTGCTTGTGCTCTTTGTTGCTAGATATCATTCGATACTAGGGAGATCGGTCTTGTCCGCAAGAACGATTTATCCGGCCAACAAACTAACTAGAAATGTAAAATTGCTTGAAATTGAAGGAAATATATTATGATGCAATAAATAAAATGTAACTAATAGTAATGAAATGCAAGCTATATTAATTTAACCTAAAAAAAATACACATATATTCTTTGTAGTCTAATAGGGTTTCAAACAACTCAAAAATGAAAATGTAATAAAAATAATGATAAGCTCTTTTCTATTGTCCTATAGTCTACTTTTCTGAACTCGTGGCAACAAATGAAACTTGTTATGGGATGCAAAGAGGGAATGAAAATGTAAATAATGAGAGAGGGATAAAAAGGGGATGATGGGAGGACCAGTACTTGACTATTGGAGGAGTCTTGATGATTGAACATAAATTGGTCACCAAAAATATCCTAATAGTAATTTCTACTAGTCTACAACATCAAACTATGTATGAGATTTTCCAAGATATTTCTTGGTGGACAAGTACTTAAAATCCCAAGGGATCTTATTCCCTATCCTTAGATCTAGTACTAAATGGTATTTGGATAGTTAAGGACCTACTTAAATAGTTAAATTAAATCCTAAGCTATAGGCTAGTTTTGTAGCCAAAAATGACTCCTCAAATTGTTTCTTGTGTTTCACAGATTTTACCTAATCTTTGACCTTTTTCTTTGTTGCCTCAAATTCCTTTAAATCCATAAACCTCATTATTTTACCTTCATTCTGATCAAACATTTAAAATCATTTCCACTTCCTATCGAGTTTATACTGTTTCCTATAGAAACAATGATTATAACTTCATATCAAAACTTCAACCTTAAGTTATGATGTTATATTATAAATAAACTCCAACTTTATGAAATATATTTTTAATCATATATTAAAGTTACCTCATGTAAATCTTTGTGATAAAGCAATTTTTTTATTTTTTATATATACCCATATTCTAAACTCCATAATTAGTTTTATCTATAATCAATCCTATATAACACTAAAGTAAAATTATTTTTATCTATATAATCCTATATAACACTAAAGTTTTACCTTATTAGTGTGAGACATTAGCATCATTAACAGTAAAGTAAAATTTGGGATTAATTGAGGGTTCTTTAAAAGCTAGAAGAAAATTACAAACATTCACTTGTCACCACATATATGATAGATACATCATCGTTCCTTATTAGCAAGATTAGATTGCATGGAGTTTTACACTAATACCATTGTCTATCATTGATCACAACCTTTCCAAACCCTTTGACACATTGGACGCACATGTGAAAAATAATTCACAACTAGCTTGGTACCTAATATTAATGGTAGTAGTCAATGTAAAGGAATCACAGTGCTCTGAGTGCACATATCAAAATTAAACATCATATATTTTGTAACTTGATGATGAAACTTGGTTGTCCATCCTGTGAATGTATTATGCTACTATGATAATGACAATAACTATAGTTCTATTTATTTCTATCACACCCTTACCATTTAGTTATGTGTTGTAGCCCAATCTGACCCTCTTTAAACTAGGCTATCTATGCAAATTCTATTTCACTAGGATTCTTATTGTATTGTTGTTACCTTTGTTCTATCTCTTAAAACCTATCTTTGCCATGCTAATATGCCCCTTATCGTTACCCCTACCTTAGTTATTTAAATTCAGTAATCATAATCACAATTAATCCTTTTATCATAACAATTTTACTAAGTGGGTTTTTGATCATATATGAATTTGATTGTTCTATGATTAACGCCTAGGAGTATTAACTTAATTGTATACTCATGTATGTTTCCTAACATTATTAAAATTTCATCCTAAAGCATCTCCATATAACACTATGTTATTACCATATCCCTTTCTAATTTATCTAAAACATCAAAATTTATAGCGATATTATTATTTTATATACATTATGGATTTTTGAGTCAAATTAAAATAATTGCTATTGAATCTAAAATGCTAACATTTACTTCATAATCCATAAAATTATTTTCCTATAAAAAAACACAAATCTTAAATTTTAAGATTTATTTAGAAAGAGCAAATATATAATAAAAGTTACAAAGTTACATTATAATAAAAGACTTCTCATAAACCTAATTAAAATACAGTTATAGTAACATATATTTTAATATATCCACCTTTCTTTAAATAACACAATATATCGCATATGCTATTTGATATAAAAATCATAGTATTATAACCTATGTTTATATAAAACCATAATTTTATCGTCAAAATCATGTTAAGTTTTATAAACTAAACTCACATTCATACCCAATTTGAAATAATACATGTGTGTGCAATTTAAATTGTATCAAGACAAAACAAAGAGTTAAAGTGGAAATAAGTTTTTTACCATTCTATCATTGATCTCATTCTTCCTCTCGTGTTGTATCCAATTGGATCACAACTTTCAAACTAGATTTTCTCTCTCCTCACATACTAATATGAAAGATTTTAATATATCATATACTAGTTTAAACACTATTTTATTAAAACTTTATCAAACTCCATAAAATATTATTAACTCGATTCACGTGAGACCCCACTTTCTCATATAGTACTTTAAAACTTCAAAAACCTTCTCAAAGTTAGTGTTGTGGTGTTAACAGACTCTAGAAAGAAAAAAATAGAACACCAAACAATCAGGTGGGAAGATTTGTTATTCCCTGAACACTGAGTGGTTTCAAACCCTAGGCCTCTGTCAGTCAAGAAAATTACTTCTGCAGATATCAGAGAAGAGTCTTTATATGCCGTCTTATCTTTCCACCATAGATCTACTATAGACAGAAAGAGGATAGATCAAATGTGCAGGAGTTCACCATTATACATAAATCTTGAACTTGTTGACACTGCTTGCACAAGTTCCCTTATAAATACTTACAAACATATTTCATTGTTTGAATTAGCCCAGATGGTAAATTTTTCTTCCCTAGAAGTTAAATGTCCAGAGTGTCAGTATCCAGTTATTTCAAGCTAGCTTGCAGATTTGGTAATCCATGAGAACCATCATCCTAGGACTGGTGAAGCCCCACCTACAACTTCTGTCAATCCATGTCCTAAGCCTAAGTACTTAGAAATTCCATTTCCTCATGAGTCAGAGCATGTTTTGATGATGCATGAGATTCCTATTTTGGAAAATGCAGATCTGAGGTTAACCCAAATTTTTTTAGTAATGAGACCAGCCAAACCGAGATATGGTCTTGGTTATCTTGAGAAATCTAATGGCCTTATACCAGATTGCCGATTTGGTTCTGTTCTGGATGACTGCAAAAAACCAGCAATCATGGAGATGCACAAATTCTTCACTTTAATGGATGGATGTCTAAAAAATAGATTCCTTGCCAAATGGATGAAAGCCATGTTGAATTGGGATCTTTTTACAAATCCTAAAGCAGAAGAATTTGGTTTCAGTGATTCTGTGTTTGAGAAAATAAAATTGTCTCAAGAATGGAAAAACCACATGGACTGTACTAACACATGGATCTCATTCCATGTTTGGTTAGAAAACAGAAAGAAACAAATGATTTTAATGACTGATGCATCCACTTCATCTCAACATTCTTAGATAGCACCAGATGTCCTTAAAGTTGAAACACCTACAACTTTTCCTCCATACAAAGGCATAGTGCTTGGAGAAGGACAAAATTCTGCCAAAGCAATACCATTAGTATTAAAGGATGACAATGCATCTGGTACTGATAACAAAATACATAAAACTTTTGAACAACTGAATTGGACAAACACAGCTGTGAAAGGTCTTGAAATGAACATGGCCAAATCCAAAGAGGTCAAAGAACAATTTGATATTGTCCAAGTTTCTTTAAATTTTGTAAATAATTCCTTGAATAGTGTTCAAAATTATACTTCAGTAATTAGAGGATATGTTAGAGAATCTCTAATAAAGCTAGAGAATGTTGAAGACAAAATGGTGGAACATATTGGTTCTACATCTGGACAAATAAATGAACTGGTACAGAAGATGAATCAATTATCTATATCCAAAATAGAAAAACCAATTCCTTCTCCTTTTTTGCATAAAGCAAGTGTTCGTATTTAGGATCCTATCAAGCCAGTGGACAAGTTTCCTTTTTTATTCCCCAAAGAAATTGCATCCCAAGAACCAGAAAAAGTTGAAACTCCAAGTGCACATATTTCTATAGCAAGTATATTTAAGGAAGAGGAAAAAGAGCTAGAATTTATGCCTATATATGAGCCTTTGGAAAGTTAGTACAACAGGTATTCAACACTTGATATCAGAGGAAAAGGCAAACTGCCTGAAACCCACACTTTCTTCCTTGATTCTCATAGGGAATGGACTATAGATAACCTCAGTGTCAGCCAGATAAGCCAAATGGTAGACATGATGTTTACCAAATATAAACTTATGTGTCTAAGAGGAAAAACTGAGGTAGAAGCTTGCAAAACAATTATCCAGTGTTTCACAGGCACACTATCAAAATGGTGGGAAATAGAATCCTCTCCTTCTTTAATTAAACAAATGGAAGAACAACTTCTCAAAGATGAGCAAGGAAATATAATTCATAATTCAGATGGGACAATACAAAACAACATGATTGGAGCCTTGACCTCCATGATTGTTGAGCATTGGTGTGGTTCTGAGGCAGAAATAGTCAATAAGCATGAGATTATTTTAATGAATCTCAAGTGCAATAAAATATCTCAATATGAAGACTTCCATCGAGATTGGATGCAGAGAATTTATGAAGTCAAAGACTCAAATAATTTGTTATGGAAGCAAGTCTATCTTGCTGCACTTCCTTCCAGGTTTGTTGAATATCTCAAACTGCAAGAATTTTTTCAAATGCCTTTTGAGTCTTACACATGGGGACAAATATATTCAATTATTACTAAAGCTCTAGTTGGTCTTTGCACAAGCTCAAAAGTTAATAAGTCTCTAGAAAAGTTGTCCAGATTCCCTGACAGCAAATCATTGTGCAGCAAGTATGGGTTATCTCTTGATGATCCATTAGTAAAAAGGAGAAAAATCAAGAAAAGAGCCAAGAAAGAAAAGAATTTATCAACCAGAAAAGACTTTAATAAGAAAGGCCGATCTTTTCGACAACATAAAAGGAAGGGATATTACAAATATGTCCCTAAGACACATTATTATAAACCATCTTATATTCAGTTGCATAGTGCCAAGCAAGAAAAATGGAATAAATTGACATGTTGGTTGTGCGGCAAAAATGGGCATACTGCAAATAATTGTCCAGTAGGTGAAGAATCAAAAACAAATTGAGGAAAGAAATCTCAGCCTCAAAATCAAAAATTAAAAACTCCAAAAATAGAGGCTTAGTATCTTTGCATGAGGTGTGGGTCTAGAAATCATAAAACTGATCATTGCCCCAATATGGTGATCAAAGAACACCCCTAGATTCAGCAGCAACAATTTCTTGACTCATCTGTTGAAAGTTCTAGTTTTGTATATACTTCAGAAGAAGAAGTTGAAGAATTAAATTTTTATGCAAATGCTTGTGATTGTTTAGATTCTGAAAATTGTAAATGTATTTTCTCTTATGAATCTAAAATTTCTAATGAATCTTCTGATGAAGATATACGACCACAGAAATACAAAGAAAAAATTCTTATGGCACAAACAGAAGAAGATGAGATAAAAATCTTGTCCAAAATAGGAGCTATGGAAGAAGGAGAAATGAAGAATCGTCTTATGGAAGCCTTCATGGACCAAATGAAATCTTCCAGTAGAAGTTCTTCAAAGAAGCCACTCTTCATTGATGCCTCTTATGAAAAGAATGCAAAATCATTCCAAATTCACAATCTCAAATCTGAAATTTGTATTCTTAAATCTCAGATTGTGAAATTAGAAAAAGGCAAATCCATTGATGAAGCAGATCCTATAGAAGAATATGATACAACAGCATTTTACAAGCCAAATGTACAGATTTGGTATCAGAGCCATAGATTGTACACAGTCAGAGTTTTCCTAAATATGACTGATATATTCCTTTATACTTATCCTAGTAGTGGCAATTAAATGGAAGGCAGACAGATTTGCATAGACTCCTGAAGCATTAACTAAAGGTAATTGCCATCTAGCAGAGGGTTAGCTTTCTTCATATTCAATTTCAGTAGAATTTAAAACCTTACTAGATGCAATAGCGAACATATCCTAAAGGGGATTTTCTTGAACAGAGGACTCTTGCTCTTCGATATCACGGTATGAAACACACTTTCTAATTGGATCCATTTTATAGAGTGATGAAAAAATGAGTACTGACCTGGCAAACCAGACATTACTGGCTCTGATACCAATTTTATGCAGGGGCTTTCATAAAGCTTGCTACAGTGTTGCTACAGCGCTATGCTGCTATCGCTCTCTGCTGACTTGGCCTTGCTGTGTCTCTTCGTTTGTCTTCACTAATCGACCTCTAGTGAACTTAGTGTGAACCTACTCGGATCTTTCACGCTCTGTGACTTTACATACGGCTTCCTTGCCTTCCAATGGTCTGGCGTCCCTTCGAACCTTTGGCAAACCCCTAATGAACTTCGAGTGAAGATTATGAGACAATTACTACATAGCAGCACAAATTAAAGCACATAGTACTCGGAATCGGAAAATGAAATAACACTCTTTTATTGAATTTTTCAGATATCGATTACACTTGATTTACAGTCTGTTCATACCAGAGATGGACTGTGTTCGCATTTACCAGACGGTTGCTACTCAATACTAAGATAGCTTATTGGAGGCTACCTGGCGATTACACAGACTTTGTCTTTGAAAATATACTCAAAGCACACATATAGATAGACACACTAACGATCTGGCCACTTTAGGTTCTCACTAGTGCTTTCACACTAATGCGGAGGTTTCTCAGATCACCTAAAGACTTGAGTTCTTCTCGTGATGCAAGCAGATCAGACTGAATGTCTGCAGTTGCAGAGCAGAATCAAAATTTAAAAACTAAACGATAAATGATATACAAATTTACTTTTAAAATCATATAGTAAATTTTATATTTAATTTCAAATAATATTAACCCTTTGATTGGTTGAACATGCGGGTTGCATTTAACTTCCTCCTAAGTCAATATTTGCTCAAATACTATTGATAATCAAAATTTAAAAACGAAACAATAAATGATATATAAATTTGCTTTTAAAAATCATATATTAAATTTTATATTTAATTTCAAATAATATTAACCCTTAAATTTGTTGAACATGCGGGTTGGATTTAACTTCCTCGTAAGTGAATAATCAAAATTTAAAAACTAAACGATAAATGATATACAAATTTACTTTTAAAATCATATAGTAAATTTTATATTTAATTTCAAATAATATTAACCCTTTGATTGGTTGAACATGCGGGTTGCATTTAACTTCCTCGTAAGTGAATATTTGCTCAACTTTATAAATGGATAGCTCTAGGAAATCATTCAACAAATCGTCAATGGAGCGGGTGAAAATGATTTAAATTTTATATGTTATGAAGGCTATAGGATGAGAAAATAGGAGTTAATGTAAAAATGAGATATAAGTGGAATTAAACAATTTCATTAAAATTAAAACACCAATGTATTTAAAATTGAGGAAAGTAACCATTCAATTTTTCATTGTTTTAACATCCATTTAGAAGTATTCATGAATACATGTTATTTAGAAGAAAATATTGGATACAACGTTGAGGCAAGTAACCACTCAGTTTCTCATTGTTTTAACATCTAGTTAGAAGTATTCATGAATACATGCTATTTAGAAGAAAATATTGGATACTTATTCATTTACCGTGTTTATATCGAATCATACTTGCATATACATTATCATATGGTTCATTGAATGAATATTTTAATTATTAGATTAGTTTTTATTTTCTTGTATTGCCTTTTCTTTATTTTTTATTGTGTTAAATCAAATTCGAAGTATTCTTGAATACACGCTATTTGGAAGAAAATATTGGATACTTATTCATTTGTTGTGTTTATATCGAATCAATATATTTGGATACCTGTTATCTTATGGCTCATTGAATGCATTAAATGAATATATTTTGAATATCGAACTAATTTATTTTTGTTCTATTTTTTTTTTCAATATGTAACTAACTTAATGTGTGTTTTCTGAGTAAAATGGTTTCAGGTTGAAAATCGCATATAGTTATTGATGAGTTTGAATTCAACAATCTTATTATTATATATGCCTCATCAATTTTCTTTTCTCTCTATAAATTCAATAACTAACCTGGCCTATCATTAATTAAAATATATTATTATTGTAAGACTTTTATTCCTTTATAGATAATATCAAATATAGGAAACACCCAATATAGTTGGAGAAGGCTAGCTTCAACCTAAAGCAGGAGGATCATTCGATTCTCATTGGATGCCTTTAGGATTATTTTATGTCAGTGAGACAATCTAAGAGACAACATTGTGGATGGCAGGAATCAATGTACAATGATCACTCCCAACTAAAATTAGAAGTAATTTCACAAAATTATATTTTCTCAATCTAATTTAGTCACTTGATCCACTAGAACCTAGTAAAAAGAATATTAGATTCCCTATATGCCACCCTTAGAATAATATCGGTTCCCATACTTTTATGATGTCCAATATACGAATATCTTTTAGGAGGGTGTTCAATAGATAATATTCTATATAAATTCATTTTTAAAATCAATAATGAGGAGGTTTATTAATAGTTAGGATACATGGTAATTGATTTAATAGGAGGGAATGTTTGTGGAGGTGCTAAAAGTAAATGGTTCTATTCCAGAGGAAAAAAAATATTTTGGTCTTTTGTTTTAATTATAATTATAAGATTTCATATGAAGTGGGAATATATTAAAGTTTGTTTCAAAATAGAAAAAACACAAATCAAATAAGATAAAAATTCTAACATATAGTTGCACAATATAAGTAATTTCATATATATCATTTTCCAAAAGTTCTTAATAATATAGATTTTACAAAAAAGGCCTAAAATATTTGTTTTTTTTTTTAAATATATAAATTGAGTCAAAGACATATTGGTTGGTAGCTTTATCCACTACATCCTTGATGGAATCCAAAATCTACTTCACCACTTCCACAATCTCCTAAAGTTGGTGTATTGTATTATGTTCCTTAAATTTCACCTAATTTGAATTAATAGTTTGCAATTGGTTGAAATTTATAGATTATTCACCATTGATAAGTTGACTACCATGTTTTGAAGCACATTGCAATCTTCCTCTAATGCATTTATTTGACATTTATGCTACACCAATGTGGACATAATGATTATAATCTAGGAAGTCACATTGTTATCTTGTTCCTAAATTTTCTTTATGACTGTTGTGAATCAAAATTTGATTTCCTTCTATTGCATCCTCATATCTTCTCAAACATTCTTGATGTCCTAAAGTTACATATAATTCATTTTAAAAGAGCATAAATACAAGTCAGACGGTAGGGTTTAATAAATAGAGTGAACTAAACTACTATATAAGTAGCAGAAGATGGATCTCCTAGAACCTAAGGTAATAACAAGAATTTCTAAAACAAAAATAGGGAGAAAAGTCAATACCATAATTTTAATAGAGAAATACAAATTTTTTAACCTTGTGAGAAAAAACTTGGAGAAAATATCACCTAGAAAAAAAGGACAAAAAAATAGGCCTATAATTATTATCAAATGCTTCAATTCTAACTACCCATGGGTCAAAAATAACTAGGAAGTCCCTCAAAATATCAAAATGTCCAGAAAGTAATATAATGTCTTCCAAGTAATAACACCAAAAGCCAACTACAATCCTTCTAGTTCTTCAAAAAGAAGCGAAGATAAGGTTTTCCACTTGCCTAAGAAGTGACAAACAAGGAATACCAATACTACCATCCATATACTTGGATGATAATGCACCACATAGGTCCTTGTACTCATAATTCAAATATACCAAACAAAATCTCCCAACCATGATTCCATACACCCACAAGGCATACACCAAACATCATTCATTGATTTAAAGACATGAGGAAGTGAGGTGAACATGTGATGAGGAGGGAGAAGTCACTTCTCATTATAAATTCTACCATGTGATATGTGTTCCTTACAACAAGCCAGTTTCCCTCTTGACTCTATACATGGTTTCTCCTCCATTGATTCAAGATATAGGTTTAAAATAGACCTTTCCATTAATTATTATATCCCTCTTCCTCTTCTCTCAAAGTTGCTTGATAAGAAAAATAATCCATAATAAGAATATTTTCCCATAAAACATGAGAAAAATTCATTACTTGATCAAATTTCACAATAGCGATTGAATATTTTCTTTCCTAATCCTCTTGATCGGTATCCAAAATCATATGCCTGATGGAATTTCTTGAATCTCCCACCCCTATCAAACTGTATGTGTATATTAATGGTGAGTTTTAAACATTTCATAAGCGCTTATGCTTCAGCCTAATTATTAATAAATATTCCAAGAATTCAAGTAAAATAATAAGATGTTTTTTCTTTTAATTTTATGATATCCCCTTCTGCACTTGCTACCCCAGGATTCCTTTTCAAGGTGCCATCAAATAAGAGGATAAAATATTTATAGTCTAAAGTCCATTTTTTAAAATCATGCAAATTTATTTGAAGCTACCAACATGCAAATTTATTTGAAGCTACCAACATGATCTAAAAGTTATAAAAAAAAAGAGATAATAATTATAAAAAAAACCAAATTTAAGTCATACGGCAAAGGATTTAATGTTGAAATATTCATGTCATTTCTCTTCATTCCTATTAAAGACTTAATATTCCAAAAGTTGGATTCCTTCATATTTGAAATGATTCGCCAATAATGCCTTAGCCTTAATCACCATTATCTTTGGCTGGATTAACTCTTGAGTAAAAATATTATGCACTAACTGAGCTTTGTAGCATATATATTTAGGAAATGCTTCCCAAATGCTCCTATCAATTGGTCTGGTTTATTTTTAAACAAACTCATGTAAAGATTGCTCCACTTGTCAAATAAATTCTTCCAAAAATATGGTTTTCTATATCCATGTTCAATCCTATTAACAATTGAAAGCTGCACTTTTTCAATGTATTAATAGTCAAGGAATGGATGATGAGACAATTATACATGAGTTAGTTCACACGCCTAGAAGGATCATGTATTCCTCTCTTGAGCATATTCTTAGTTATCAATATATTTCCATGTATAAGAGTGTAACATAAAATATAATTTTATGAAGGCCATCTAGATTCCAAATATTAATCCAAATCAGAGACCTAGATGGAAGAGAAATCTCATAGAGTTGTTGCTCATAACCCTAGTTGATAGTATACTATACCAAACCCCACCCTCTTGGATAGAATGTACTGATACTTCTAGGTGTTATAACTCTATTTTCCACTCCTGGGACTCATTAATGATCTATTACAAATATCTTGTTAAGGGATTACCTTTTCTCCCTTATATTCTCATATTTCAAGGGAGGTGACGAGATTTTCATTAGTTCTAATTATCTTTCTGAGCAATTGAGTAGTTGTACATTTAAATTTTCAATCTTAGATTTGTTTGGATCTCGTGAATTTTCATGCACAATATATGCTACTACAATCGGTTATGTGTCCTAAAGTTGTCATAACCTGATTAAACACAATGCACTTTGTAGGAAATAAAGCACTCTTGTAGAAAAGTAAATTGTAGGGAAAGTAAATCTCAATTCATAAAAAGAAACATACTTGCATAAAAGTAAACACACCAATTTCTAGAAGTGGCATGTTCCAGTATAATGACATTCTTGGTTTGTTGTAACAATGATGTAATGGAACATGCATATGATGCAATGGATGACAATCAAATAGTAGAGAAACAATTTTCAAACATCGCATAACTCTTAGTGGTAATCTACTACCAAAAACAGAGTAAACGTAAGCTACAAACAAGTTGCAACAACAATCAAGATTCCTAGAAACACAAAAATCTGTTATTCAATCGTTAAATCTGGAATTAATGCTTGAATTATGTGACTTGGGGTTGTAGCAACAAGTAAGTAACATGAATATAACACAATAAAATATTGAAATTTCAGCAAAGGAAAGCAAACAAAGTTGTAGTAGAAGAAAACCAATGGAATTGCAGCAATAGGAAATAATTGTAAATTAACGGAACAATAAATACTAACTACTTGCTAGCGCTACCTACTAGTACCAAGATAAGGAGAGGGGGCACATCCTTAGATGATCTACTATGAAATATTTAGTCACACAATCACGAAATTAACATCGAGCATTTGGAGCAAAAGAGATTCTCTATTATAGAGAATAAATAAATTACACAACAATTAACAATATCATTTTATTTTTTTTCCTCCCTTGGGTTTCAAAGGAAGTTAGGTATTTATACAAGATTCTTGCTATCTAAACTAAGTGAAAGGTATGACATCCAGTTCGAGAGAATTGAGTATCTCATCCTGTTACAACAATATGTTTAGAAATTAACATGAATTAAATAAAAGTTGACTTGGATCAGTTGGGTGTAGATGGTTGCTAGGTTGTCCATCTTAATCGGTCTCCTGCTTTCCTTCATCATCTTCCATCGTGAGAGATTCATGCTGAGCGTACAAGTAGAGCATTAATAAATGAGCTAGTGTAGTATGCTAGAGTTGAAACAATGTAAAATCCAAGGATTCTATACGTAACATGGTATTCATGAGTTGCAACAAATTCATTTGTCACAGATGAGTTGCATCATTCTTATGTTCTATAAGTGGCCATGCCAAAGTTGCAACAATGGAGAGGAGTTGTAGAAATGGTATGGAGGAGAGTCATAGCACTTTCCTATCTTGGCTCGAGGAGTTGCAACAGTACCTATGTGTTGGTTAGCAACACTTTTTGTGGGATTGTATCTAGTGTTGCAATGACATGGAGTTACAACCACTAACTTTTGTTCCTATCCGACAGTGTTAGTATGAAAGATGGAAATTTCACAACAAGATGCATATGAATAAGTGTAAAAGTGGTGAAAAGATATTATTCGTACCTACACTAAATATAGGCTAATAATGGATGATAATGGCATAAGGAATGGAAAGTGGAACAATGACATAAAAAAGGTTATGGGTGATTGTTGAAAATGTGCCAATTTGGATATAGCCATCATATACCGCTAGTGAAAATTGTTGCATTCCCCTTATGCAACTAATGGTTAGTCAAAGTTAGAGAGGATAGTGATCCCATGGAGGTTGTTAAGACTAAAATATGCTTGTTTTGCTTCATCTAGAAGGAGGTATAATCCTCTTTCATATATAGAATTCCAACATACAACTTCTTTTTTCTTATCCGTCTTATATTCCTTCTTGTAGGGTTTGTTTGGGAACCATATCATGGGATAATGTAAATTTAATCCAATTCAATTGGCCCCACATTATTACATTCACCTTACATTCTGCACTCTCTCCAAGGCAAATCTATAATTTTCTTGGATCGAATGGATGTTTTTTCTTGATGTTCTCCCTAGCCTATTTCAATCTCACTATGCATCCTTCCTCGGTAGGTTCCTTAAGTATGCTAATTTGATCCATACAATGTGTCATAGCCTCCTACTTATTCCTTAATGAAAATTAATTCTTTGGGGGAAAAAAATATAAATCTTATGATTATGGATGATCTATAAAGGCATGGAATTGTCTCCCCTTATCCATAGATTGTTGTCACAATTGTTTTCTACAATTCTGAGCTGCAACCCAATCAACTTGGTCGGTAAAAAAGGAAACAAAATTTCTTAGTTGAATGTCCCCCACAAAATGATTAAGGTTCCATAATTTTTCATGAAATAAAAGGACATCATGCTCATATAACTCACAAAGGATGTTTTTTTGTATGTGATTGTGCTCTAAGTAGGCTATAAGGAAGGTAATAGGGCTAGTGATCTCAAAAGGTTTACTAGTCATGAGTGGTTTTTATGAAACATCAGATATTTTTCTTGTAGAAACATGTTGTACTAACGAGAGGGGGGTATATAGTAGAGGAATGCCTCTACCAACATGCCCAACTGAATATTATTTATCTCTAGCTTGTTGATTTTACACTCCAGTTGGTCCACTTAATTATTTTCCTCCTCTACTTCCCATATCATCTTATAAACCTCTACTTTCTCAACCCACTTTTCCTTTAGTTCTGTAATAACCTTGTGGTGCTCCTTGAGGGGTATCACTTCCTCCTCATGAGAATCCAACAAATTTTTCCATTTTTCCTCTTGTGCCTTTATCCAAAAAATTTTGGGTTGTGTTATATTTTTTCCATGGTTTTGTGCATGGTTTTCGCACATGGTTTTGGAAACGATGGTTTTTGGTCCATGGTATTGAATGCTTCATAATGTATATATATGTATTGTAACATTGAAAGGAACATAATGAAAAATCAATCTGGTAGTCCCAGTTTTGGGATCTAGGGGAAAATCTCTGTGTATATTTGTTTTATGTGTTATGCTCTCGTTATTGTTTATTTTATGTTATTAGAATTCGTATGCAGGTAATTTTTGTATGGGGTTAAAACCTACATTTGGTATCAGAGTTGTTTTGGCTTCAAGGGGATGCCTTTGTTGCTGAGGGGTTTCGCTTGGGCCTATGGTATACCTTGTTTAGTGGGAGATCTGTGGGATCGATTCTATTGGTGAAAGAAGATGGCGAGCAGTGGAAAGATAGAGATCGAGATATTTAATGGTCAGAGTTTTGAGTTGTGGAAACTTAAGATGGAGGATTTGTTGGTGGATAAAGATCAGTGGATCGTAGTAGATTCGGGTACTAAACCAACGAGAGTGTTTGATAAAGAATGGAAGAAGTTGGATCAGAAGGCAAAGAGAACAATATGATTTTGTGTTTCAGAATTAGTATTGCTAAATGTATCAAGGGAAGTGATGATGAAGGCTTTGTGGGACAAGTTAGGGACTTTGTACCAATCTAAGTCTCTGGTGAATAAACTGTTCCTACCGAAAAAGCTATATAACCTAAGGATGAAAGATGGAGACTTGGTGACAAAGCATTTGAACACATTTTATACTGTGGTAAGTAAGTTACTATATGTTGATATTAAAATTTAAGATGAAGATAAGTGCATAAGTTTGTTGTGTTCTCTACCAGATTCGTGGGATAGTCTAGTTATTGCAGCAAGTAGCAATGCAACTGCCTTGCAGTTTGATGAAATAGTCTCATCCTTACTGATGGAGGAGATGAGATGGAAAAATATGGAGAGCCAGAATGGTGATGCCTTATCTATACGAGGATGGTCCCAAAACAAAAAACAAAAAAAATTCATCGAGTGGGAGATCTAAATCTAGAGGGAGATCCAAATATCCAGGAAAACCTATAAAGGTGTGCTAGAAATGCGGAAAGGAAGGGCACTACAAAAGGGACTGTAAATCTAAAGCTCTTGACAAAGGAAAGGGATCTGATGATGCTCCTTCCGCAGAGGTGAAAACCACCTCAAATGAAGGTGGGGATGTGTACTTGGCTTCTTCAAGTACACATGTAGATCATGAGGCATGGTTACTTGACTCAGGTGCATCCTTTCACTTCACTCCCCATAGAGAGTCGTTCTACAAGTATGAGAAATATGATGGTGGTGATGTCTTCTTGGGGGATGATAGGAAGACTAGAATAATTGGTTGTGGAAAATTCAAGTTGAAGTTGCAAGGTGGAAGGATTATATCACTTCATGGGTGTTCTGCATATTCCTTCATTAGCCAGAAATCTAATTTTTGTAAGCAAGTTGGATGATGTAGGTGTAAAAATAGTGTTTGTGAAATATACCTGCAAGATGGTTCGGGGAGCACTGGTATTAATGAGGGGAGTCCGGATTGGAACTCTGTAAAAGTTACAAGGTAGCAATGTTGGTGATGGGTGCAACAGTTATGTGGTTCCTGAAAGCGGAGCAGAAAATCTAGTGGTCTCTGGAGAAAAGACCATGCTATGGCATCAAAGGTTTGGACATATTGGAGAGAAGGGCCTTCAAATACTTCATGGTAAAGGTATGCTAGAAGGTATGACTAATATCTCTCTGGATTTTGATTTTTGTGAAAATTGTGTATATAGGAAGTAGAATAGGGTGAGTTTCCCCTCTGGTGGTAAGAGGGTGAAATAGATATTAGAGCTTGTGCACAGTGATGTGTTTGGCCCTGTGAAGGTTCCATCACTGGGTAAGTCTGTGTACTGTGTATCATTTATATATGACTTCTCAAGGAATACATGGATATATTTCCTCAAGAAGAAATCTGAAGTCTTTGACAGGTTTAAAGAATTTAAGGTTCTAGTGGAAAACCAGATAGGGAAGAAGATAAAGGCGTAGAGGAAAAATAACGGTGGAGAATTTTGCAAGAAGGAATTTGAAGAGTTCTACAACAAGTGTGGTATAGCATGACAGAAGACTACTCCATACACACCTCAGCAAAATGGAGTTGTAGAGAATGAAGAAGACATTGATGGAAAGGGAAAGAAGCACGCTCAGTGGTATTGGGTTAGGACAATAATTTTGGGTAGAGGTGGTGGAGACTGCATGTTACCTGGTTAACGGATCACCTTCATCAATGTTGGAGGATAAGACTCCGCAAGAGGTATGGACTAGTAAGAAACCCTCTCTTTCACATTTGTGGGTATTTGTATATGATGCATATGTACATGTTCCAAAGTAGAAAAGAACAAAGTTGGATAGTAAATCTGAAAAGTGCATCTTTACTGGGTATAAGGATTGTTTAAAGGGTTATAAGCTTTGAAACCTAGTAATAAGGAAGGATGTGTGTTGGCTTATAGGGTCCTAACCCAGTTTCATCTTTAATTTAGCCAAACAAATCCCGACACTACTGGCCCTTTCAGCATCAGCCTGTAGAGCACAGACCGAAGTCTCACCCGAAGCAGTATGGGGGGATGCTGGAACCAAGTTTCCCACCTTGAGATGGTTGTGATGTCATTGATTCCCTCTATCCCTACCTTCACGCAGGTTTCTTCGCTCTAGGGCCTATGAGATGAGCCCTTTATTCCATCCTTCAATACCTCCGCAAAAGGGTACAATCAACCTTTTTGTAGCCCTAGCCTACTGCTCAAGTACTTTCACGCTGTTACAACGACGTGCCATACAAATTCCCCAATTAATCTAAGTGACTTGCTTATCTTATCAAGAAATTATAGTTAACTCTGTGTAAATAGATATTCGTAAGTGCATTCAATTATTCAATGTAATTGCATTCATTCGCGCATCACATAAGAATAATAAAGGAAATTAATACATAACATATCAATATGCAATAACAGAACAAAGACACAGGAATTGCAGAATATCTTTCTTTATTAATATCTTCCAAATGTTTACAGATTCTGTCCACCCTACGCACACAGTTGTAGGGTTCCACGCACTCAGCTGTGAACTTCTACCCTAAGCCTCTGTGCACTCAGTTGTAGAGCCTCTACCTACACTACCACCCAAGACTTAGACTTCTTACTTTAGAGATATGACTCTCTTACATTATTCATCATTCTATATCTCCAAAAATACCTAGAGATTAGCTCTTTTTATACAATCCCATGGCTTACAGACCATGGGTAGATCTCTTACAGCTGACTTTACTTTTCAAAACTAAGGGTGGACTACCCTTTATGATACCTAACACCTTCACGCTCTGTGACCACAAAATGCGGAGACTTTACCATTTTATTACAAAATTTAACTCAAACATGGGCTTTTAGCCCCAAAACTTCCCTTCGGGGATCCCGCTCCCAACAGGCCCCCAACACAAACATTGTGACTCGCCCTCGAGTCATTCGGTAGGTGCGGAGATCTTCGCGCGAAGCCTATCCAGCTCAACCCGTATGACCACTACCTCGGCCATGTAGTGAACTACCACCTGCTTCGCATCTTCCACTGTCTTCTCGGTCACTGTTCCTGCATTGTCAGCCTGAAGTTAAAATGGACTCCTTCCACGCAGTGTTGTGTGAGCATGACGATGGGTGCCGACACCTCGTCGATGTGACACTTTCACATCACCTTCCCTACAAGGATCTGCATTGCTACCTTCACAGCAGGGTCACAGATACTAGAGATAGCATACCCGCGCAACTTCTTCACCAGCTTGAATTTCTCCTTCATTGACTTTGCGAGAGCCTACTCACTACCCTTGCCGCTAAAGATCATCACTGGATTCTTGCCTGTATATGGCAGGTGTGTTATCCAGTGAATCAACATATCTGTGATGGGTATCGACTCTTCCAGCCATAGACACCCATCATGCACCAAGCACAATAGCTGCTTGATGACCAAAATTGTCACCAGAGTTTGGTTATAGTGTGGCACCCAGAGTAGGCTCAACAATCCTACCTTTTCTACCCTCTTGAGCTACCTCCGCAACTCCAAGGCGGTCATTCTTGTATTTGTTTCTATGATGCAGTGCATCAGCTACTCGGTCACCAGGTGTGGGAACTTCTCGTGGTCTGCCAAGTCCCAATCTTCAAGCTTCAGTATCGGCACCTGTACCAAATGTGGACCATCGAAAGCAATTTCATCCAGTAGCAGAGGGGTTTGGAGGGGAGTCTTACTCTCATCAATGTCCTTTGGGACCTTGGACTTAGGCTTGCTGGAGGGACATACTCCGGCAACCGCGTAATAGGGTTCACATCCTGGGCTTCAACCTGCTCTAGTTCCATTCCTACATCCTCATCATCCAACGGGATGTCTTCAATATCTTCCTCCTTGGTTTCTAGGTTTATAGCCTTGCCTTTCTCTTATGTAGTGGTCTTTGGTGGGTTTCGCCTTGGCGAGGCGTGCACTGGTATGGCAAGCTGCTTTCCCTTCTTATCCTTCACAGTTTCCTTGGTTGTCGTTGGCTTCGGTCTTGGTGTTCTTGGGGATTTAGGGACCTCTGCAAATAATTCGACAACCTTTGGGGAAACTTCTTTGACCTTCATATCAATTTCCTACACATTCTCCTTGGCTACCACTTCTTCGTTGTCCATAGCTTCTGCACGTGTCGACATGACGCTATTCACTAGTTCCTATGTCTCTTTTTACAATTGTTCAAATGCTAGATTTGCTATGAGATCTTTAAAGAATTCACAGTTCATGTGCACATGAGAGCACAACAACTCAATTCTTAAAAGGCCAAGTGTTTTTTGCTGGGTAGCTACTTGTAATTTGTAGGGAATTTCGAATTCAAATCCGATCGTTCCCCCCAAAATCAGTTCATTAATGCTATATTGGCAGCAAATTTTCAAGGATATAAGCCATAAATGTCGTCTTAAATGTCAGTCGCCTGCTCCATTTGGCCTCACTTCTACCGTCTTTTCATGAACAGTGAATTTAACGGTCACTTTCTGGCTGACCTACATGATTTCTCCCTGGGTAGCATAGCTCCCTCCGTGCTACCATGGACCTAGTGACACTTCCTTGCTTTGCACCATTCACCAATTGCATAGCTCCCCAAACCGGGCAATGTAGTTTATAGGCCCGTGCCTCCTTTCAACTGCCTAGAGCTCCAAGACTGTGCTACCTTCATTTAGTCACATGGATGGACCGCCAGTGTATGGCTTCAAGTGACTGCCATTCACCTTTCCTGGGAAGGGTTCTCCATTTAATTTGACTAGCTGTACCGCTTCTCCGTTAGTAATCTCCTTAATGACATAAGGCCCTAACTAGTGCATCCTAAACTTCCCTGGAAATTTATCAAACTTACAATCATATAGCAAAACTAGGTCATTTACCTTAAATGAACGCAGCTTAATGTGTCGATCATGCCATGCCTTTCCTTGCTGCTTTTGGACTTGTTGGTGAAATCCAACAAAAAATCTCTCTTCTTCGAGCTCATCCAGCTGTGTGAGCCTTTCCTCCAGGGCTCTACAATCCGTCATACCTGTGAGCGCTGCTATGAGCAGACTAGGCATGATGTTTTCCATAGGCATTACTGCTTCAACCCCATAGACGAGCCTAAAGGGTGTTTGTCCAGTCAACTTCTTGCATGTCATTCGATAAACCCATAGTACTGCAGGCATGTGTAGGTCCCAATCACTTCGCTAAGCATTGAAAACATTGGCCAGCGTGTTTTCGAGCACTTTTTTGAACACTTCCACTGTCCCGTTAGCATACAGGTGGTATACTTGAAATTACTCTGTCAACATGCTGATCGTCTCATTCAGGAAGTGCATACCACAATCAATCATCAAGATCTTTGGATAGCCAAATCACATTAATACATGCTCAAATATTAACTTCGCAGTAGTTGCACCCATGCAATCCTTCAACGGCTGTGCGTTTGCCCAACAAGTCAAATACTCCATTGTGGTGATAATGTACCTCACTCCCGTCTTTCCTTGGGGCTGAATGGGTCCCACAAAATCTATCGCCCACTTCTGAAAGGGTTGCAACATCATTTGTGGATTCAAAGGAGTATCATCCCTCCGCGATGGTTTGTCAGTCCTTTGACAAACATTGCACTGCTTGCAATATGTTTTTGAGTCCTAATGGAGGGTTGGCCACCACAACCCTATGCATACAATCTTCTACGCGGTTGCTCTTCCTGCATAATGTCCTCCCGCGGGGCCCCCATGCGCGTATGCGAGGATGCTGCTTCTTTCGAACTCTAGTACATACCATCATAATATCTCATCAGTCCCCATCTTATACAGATGCCCAGCAATGACAGAGAAATCTGCCGTGCGTACCACTAATTCCTTCTTCTACTGGACAATGTATCCTTTCAGTGTAATGCCTATCATTAGGAACTGTATTATATCCTCAAAATGGCCATCCGCGACACGCACTGCAAATAGTTGCACGTCAGGCAATCCCTCCTCCAAATTAGTGGGTTCCTCCCCTATTTTGATGCACGACAGATGGTCTGGTCTCGCATTCAATCATCTAGGCTTCACAAGAAATTCAAAATCATACTCCTAGAACAATAAGAGCCACTTGCAGATTCTCCCCCCCAACACAGGCTTATTGACCAGGTAATCCAACGCAAAGTGATCAGTATACATCTTAAAATGGCCTCCCAGCAAGTAGTGGCTATACTTCTGGAGCACATACACCATAGCTAGCCCTTCACGCTCAGTGGTGGAATAGTTCTTCTCCGCTTTTGATAATCGTTGGCTTGCAAATGCAATAGGATGGTCCAAGCCTTCTCCACTAGCCTATGCCAGTATTTCTCCCAACGTTATACATGACGCGTTGACATGTACATGAAACTCTTTCTTCTAGTTCGAGAAGACTAGAATCGACGTTGTGAACATCTTTTCTTTCAATATATCCAAGCTCTTCTTACAGTCATCGTTCCATCAGAATGTGACATACATCTTCAACAATTTCTCCATAGGTGCGGTGATCTGGGCATAGCCTTTGATAAAATTTATGTAATATCTCGTATGTCCCAGAGTAGCGCGTAGCTGCTTCACACTTCACAGCACTTCCAAGTTTAGTATCACCGTGATCTTTGCGGGTTCTACCATCAGTGCTTGTGTGCAAACCACATGCCCAATAGGTTTCCAAAAGGAACACAAAAGAAATACTTCTTGAGATTGAGCACGATCTGGTATCTTTGACAAGTGTATATCATTAGGCACAAGCTTGCTACATGGCGCTTAACCAGTCCAAACACAGTCCAGTCATCAAAATATACCTCCAGGAACTTATGAATAAATTCCTTGAATGCAGCAACAACTATGTGCGAGAAGATTGCAGGTGCATTCTTCAATATGAACAACATTACATTATACTGAAAACAACCCTACTCAGTCGTGAAGGTTGTCTTTCTCCTGTCATCCAACGCGATTTTGATCTGGTGGTACCTAGAGAACCCATTAGTGAAGGAATATGCTTCCTAGCCACCTACATTGTCCAACACTTCATCAATGAATGGAGTCGGGAAAGGATCATGTACACAAGCGTCATTTAGCTTTCTGAGATCCATGCATATCCTTATTTCATCCTTTTGCTTCTTTTCCTATACCACCATTGGACTTACCCATTCAGATTCTTCCATAAGCTCAATGATGCTTGCCGCAAGCATCTTGTCCAACTCTAAGCGGACCTTTTCCTTATATTTCGGATTGAGATGGTAAGGCATTTGCATAACTGGCTTCATTTTGTGTTTCAATGTAATCTTCATCATTCCTAGGTCCTCAATTACCCATTTTAGATTCGTAAAATTGGTAGGGAATAAATCCTGGTATTCGTGGAGAAATTCAGTGACCTTATCTATCATTGCGTCATCCCAGTAGTCTCCAATCTTCGTAAATTTGGGTTCTACCTCTATACCAATGTTTACTTGTTTTGTTTTCAATTGTGTGGTTATATCAGGGTTCTCAATCTGTGGTCCTTGAACCTCGCAGTGACCTTCTGTTTCTGGAATTTTAATCTTCTATGGATCCTCATCCTCTTCTTCAGCAGTTACATTATAACATTCTAGTGCGTGACTTAGCTGAGTAGCCCATTCAGGCTGAATTAGGTCTCAAGGATCCTGCAGTATCCTATAGGTTGCTGCTTTCACTACTTGTAGCGCTTCATCAATACTGTCAAACCCGTCCTCAAAATTGAATGCCATCATGAATCCCTCAAATAGGACATCCCATTCGCCTGTCCCATGGCAGAGCTCGATTTCTACATGCCAGTTCATCACGGCGATATCTAGGGTGTGACAGAACAAGTACACCCATTCGGGTTGGGGCTTTTCTCCATAAGCCTTGGTCCATTTGGCCAAATGCGTGTGCGGACCATCCTGCCCATCATACTTGTTTTTCATTTTCATCTTCAACTTCCCAAAGTGAGTTCTCATCATTCTCTTGCATTCACGCCAATCATCAAAGCTTCCCTTGTGCGTACCCCACCATCTTGTGGGTGTAACGCGCAAAGCCTAGTCCAACACCTAGAAGCACTGCTTTTCTAGTACCTACCTTTCAAATGCATCCAAAAAGATATCTACCTCATTTATACCATCATAAGTAGGTAGATTTCTTACCTCTAAGGACACACAGCACAACGATTGGGTCATCATGTTGCAGATTAGCACAGTCACTTCATGTAACTGGTTTTGCCAACGCTCTAACTCTTCATTGGAGTCCAAAGTGCAAGAACTCTCGTGATCCCATGTAATCCATCCATCCATGGTGGGATTCACCCAATCTTGATCTCGCTCTATTATCTTATAGATATAGTCCAAATCGTCATTACTCTCATAATTGTGGACTATTTCTGTATAGCACGATCCCTTAATAGGATCTAGAGGTACTATTATGCGTAGCTATTTATTCTCAAAGATCATATTTCACTTCTTCAGATTGATTACCTCATTCATATCAGTAGCCCAGTAAATTCCCATGAATTCAGGATAGGGATTTCTGTCATCCACTATCTCTATTACTTCAAAATCATCCAACGCACTAGCTCCTTCAATATCCACAGTCACCCCCTACAGTTGCCCCATGGGGATGATCTTCCGTTGATTGGCTATCCTTAGTTGAATTGGAGATCGTTGCAGCGAGGTCTCCCCATTCGTTCCAAAGTTAGCTTTGATAGGATGTTCACATCTGACCCCAGGTCCAAAATAACCTTATCCATCTCATACTTTCATATATGCATGATCAGTCTTATCTCCCGTCCTGTCCTTGTTTTATGCTTGCCAATCTTTCGTACTACGCGCGACTCACCCATCACAGTTCCAATGCATTTATTGACGATCTCTTGTAACCCTTTCAAATCCTTACTATCGCGCAGTAACTTCATACAGGTCTCCAAGAAAGTTGTGAGCATAGAGGGGTACATCTCCTGCTCAGGCTTATCCTTGCTTCTTGAGGTGGAGGCCACAGCGAAGCTATTTTTAGCTTCCATGAAGGTTTCATGTGCGCACTCCAAATCAAACTTAGCCTCTTTTGCTGGAGCTTTGTGAAACCATGTATTGTCTTCTAGCTGTTTTCCCTTGTCATCTCCTGTTGCGATTCCACTTTTGAGTACTATATTTTCATTTGGATCCTCTTCACACATCTCAGACCTCATCATGTGCAGGTTCTGAGTCGGCGGAGGTGGTAGCACCCCTTTGTCACGTATTCTAGATATCAGCGTAGGATAGTCTTCCATTTCATGATAAAAAAATGTGCAATACTTGCATGACAGACGCATTTGATTAGTGCAATCACAGGCATAGTGTCTTGGTCCTTTGCAATTGTAGAAAATCAACTATCCTCGACCTCTATCAGGTCCTCCTCCACGTCAGCCTCTTCCGTACCCCTGAAATCCTATCTGCGCCATCCTTGTGCTCTAGTCAGGGGGTCGCGTTTCGATCTAAACCCTAAAGGCGAGATTTCTATGCATCATCAATTCATAGCTCTTGCAAGTACGCTCATCATTCCCTACCGACCTATAGAAGTTGCAGAAAAGCTATTGTGGTGTCTGTACAAACTTTTGTAGCAAGTGATAGTTATTCGTGGCATGTTTTCTGGCTACCTGACAGATAGTGCACCATAATGTAGGCCCCGCACTAGGTCCTACTTGAGCTTCTGGCCTTAAAGGTATCGGTCCCCCTCCTGCAATATAGTTTGCAAAGACCGAGCAATAGTCCTTGTCATGTCCTTGACTCTTGCATTTCAAGCACCATACCTCCTTGTACACCTCTGGTCAAACCATCCTATCATCCTTCAGACTTTGCATCTCAAGGCATATATTCTTCAACTACACATGGATCTGTTGAACTCCTAGATTTGGATCTTTCATTGGAGTTTCATGTAGTCTCATGGCAATCTCCAAGGCCTCCACCTGAGTGGTTATCTTCTATTGTGACAGCGCAGCCCTTAAGTGTGGTAGGGGCGAAGCAACAAACTACTTGTGATGCTTCCCATCTATTAGGTTCATTGTGGCTTCGTGGATTGTACATCTCAACCTCTAATCTAGTTCCCAAAGTGTCTAGTGTGGTTGCATCGCGATTTATTTGAATCCTATAATCGATTGTGCCTCAGATTTAGGCCTACTGAATTCTTTATTCAGTGTTGTCTTGATGTCTTCCACTCCATCATTCAAGTTATCATTAGAGTACTTAATATACCAAGTTAGCGTGTGATCTTGCAAAGCACAAACCAACATAGCCTTCTTTATATGATCATCTATAACACCTTGAGCTTCCCATACAACCCTCACAATGAACCAAAATTCATTTGGGGCCTCATCTCCCAAGCCTTTGAACAAAGACAACTTCATTGTTTTTGCCATACTGAACTGTGGGGGAGGTGGAGGTGGTATGGGTGAAGCTGAAGGTTGTGTGGGCAGAGGTGGTATTCGTGGAAATCCTTGTCTTATTAACTGAATAGAACTTCGAAAAGAAACCTTCGTTATCTCTTCTTTGTCACCTCGTAGAGGTGAAATAAATGGGCTATACTCCAGACACTTTTTTCCTTCGTTCCTGTAAGTTTTTCCACTTCACGTAGTTATGAACATCAAGGTAGATACATAACCTGTTTTTTGCACAATAGCATTTTAATCCAGGTATTCAAATATTTTACGTACTTACCTCATGGTCCTTTGAAAAAGCGTCGCTCTACCTCGTTGTAGCTGACCGAGGTGTTGACTGCAAATTCAGTCACAAATCATCCTATGATGCGATCAACCCAATGATCGATAGTGTAGGAAATCTTATCTTCCAATGCTTCCAACCTTCGCACTAGCTCTGGGGTCCACATAATAGGACCGTCAAGTTTCCACCTTCCTTGGCTATCTGCTAGCTTCACGATCCACTCATATAGCTCAATAGGGAAGGAACAGAAAAAGATCTCATGGATCTCTATATATAGGTATCTGTCTAACCATTTTTCCTTTGTTAGTCATGGGTTTCTATTCTCCGACGCCGCGAATTCGTGGATATTCCTATCCAACCAATCTCCAACCTCCTTTTTAGGTTGATTCTAGTGATACGACATCACACATCCCTTATGCAGATTCCGGTCCTAGAAACGGAACCATTTGTTGGCTTGTAGGGGCCTGAACCAGGTTTAGCTTTAATTTATCCAAACAAATCCCTACACTACTGGCCCTTTCGACATCATCTCGTGGAGCGTGGATAGAAGTCTCATCCAAAGCAATATCGGGGGATGTTGGAACAATGTTTCTGTACCCTAAGATGGTTGTGATGTCATTGATTCCCTCTATCCCTGCCTTCATGCAGGTTGTTTGCTCTAGGGCCTGCGAGACGAGCCCTCTATTGCAGCTTTCTGTACCTCGGCGAAAGGGTAAGATCGACCTTCTCGCAGCCCTAGCCTGTTGCTCAAGTGCTTTCGTGCTGCTACAGTAGCGTGTCGTACAAATTCCCCAATTAATCTAAGTGAATTTCTTATCTTATTAGGCAATTATAGTTAACTCAGTGTAAACATATATTCACAAATGCGTTCAATTATTCAATGTAATTGCATTCATTCGCCCATCACATAAGCATAATAAAGGAAATTTATACATAACATATCAAGATGCAATAATAGAACAAAGACACAAGAATTGCAGAATATCTCTCTTTATTAATATCTTCCAAATGTTTACAGACTCTATCCACCTTACACACACAGCTGTAGGGGTCCGCGCACTCAGCTGCAGACTTCTACCTTAGGCCTCTGCGCACTCAGCTGCAGAGCCTCTACCTATGCTACAACTGAAGACTTAGACTTCTTACTTCATAGCTATGACTCTCTTACATTATTAATCATTCCATATCTCCAAAACTACTTAGAGATTAGCTCTTTTTATACAATCCTATGGTCCACGGACCATGGGTAGATCTCTTACAATATACTTTACTTTTCAAAACTACGAGTGAACTACCCTTTATGACACCTAACACCTTCACTCTCCTCAACCACAAAATGCAGAGACTTTACCATTTTATTACAAAATTTAACTCAAACATGGGCTTTTAGCCCCAAAAATGCCCTTGTGGGATCCCGATCCCAACAATGTGTAGAGCAGAGATGTGGTGTTTAGAGAAGTGAAAGATTTTATTAACCATGAATTCCAACCAAAATAAACTGAGAAGATAGAGTTTGAGCTTAGGGAGGAAGAATTAGACTCTACAGCAGAAGATGAATCATAAGATGAAGAGCCACAAACTCCAGTTGTGAGAAGATCAGTTGGAGAAAGAAGGCAACCAGAAAGGTATAGTCTATCTGATTTCTATTCGAATTTTTCTTTATCTATTATTGATGATGATCCCACAACTATGAAGGAAGCAGTTGACTCAGAGGATGGAAAACTTTGGAAAGAGGCCATGGTTGATGAAATGTCATCTTTGCAAAAAAATGAGGCTTTGGATCTGATGGAGTTGCCGGCTGGAAGGAAACCCATTGGCATCAAATGGGTGTTCAAGAAGAAGACGAATGCAGAAGGAAAGGTGGAGAAATACAAATTTTGGTTGGTATAAAAAGGTTATTCCCAGGTGTTGGGAATTGATTTTAGTGATATTTTTTCTCCAGTTGCCAAGGTAGCTTCTATTAGATTACTTTTATATGTTGCTGCTACTTTTGATTTTGAGGTATAAGAGATGGATGTGAAGATAAAATTTCTTCATGGGGATCTGAAAGAAGAGATCTACATGAAACAACCTAAAGGCTTTGCGGTGAAGGGTAAGAAAGAACTGGTATGCAAGTTAAAAAAGTCTTTGTATGAGTTAAAATAGTCACCAAGGATGTGGTATCAGAAATTTGATACATTTATACAAGGACTTGGCTTCACCAGAAGCAAAGAAGATCATTGTGTGTATTTTAAATTAATTTGTGACCGTGTTATTTATGTGGTCTTATATGTGGATGATATGTTGCTGGTTGGAAATGACAAAGAAATTATCCAGGATTTGAAGACCCAATTGTCCTCCAAACTCAACATGAAAGATCTTGGTGCTGTAAGCTATATTTTGGGCATGGAAATTAAAAGAGATCGAGAAAAGAGAAAGCTTTGGTTAAACCAGAGGAACTATGTCGAGACAATACTGCAGAGGTTTAATATGCAGAATAGTAAATCAATGAAGGTTCCTATTCCTGTAGGTGTAAAGTTACCTGCTGAATAGTGTCCCAAGACACAAGAAAAGGAAGAGGACATGTCTCATGTTCCATATGCAAGTACAGTCGTAGCCTGATGTATGTGATGGTCTGTACTAGACCAAACATTACACATTTAGTGGGAGTATTGAGCAGGTTTATGTCAAAACCAGGGAAGGAGCATTGGACAATAGCGAAATAGGTTTTCAGGTATTTGTGTGGCACTAGTGATTATGGTTTGTGCAACCTAGGAAGACCAAGATTGGATAGAGTTTTGGATATCCATGGCTTTGTTGATGCAGACTAGGCTAGAGATCTGGATCAGAGAAGATCTACAAGTGGGTATTTGTTTAACCTATTTGGAGGTGCAGCCAGTTGGATGAGTAAGAGACAATTTGTAGTGGAACTATCAACTATAGAGGCAAAATACATGGCAGCCACTCATGCAAGCAAGGAAGTAGTTTGGTTGCAGAGATTGTGTTCAAGTATGGGGTTAGTATAGGGACCTATAAGGATAGACTGTGATAGCTGAAGTGCAATTTTCTTGGAAAAGAACCTTGCTTATCATTCAAAGACAAAGCACATTGATGTTCAGTATCACTTTGTGAGGGATATGATAGAAGACAAAAAGGTGTTTCTAGTAAAGGTGGACACTTTGAAGAATAGTGCAGATGCATTGACAAAATCTATGGGCTTTGAGAAGCTCTCTTGGTGTAGAGAAACAATGGGCATTGTTGGGTTGGATAAATGACTAAGCTCTCCTATGGCCTCTTGTGGAAAGAAAATAACATGTGTGAGAATGTTGGGTTGTGTTATATTCTTTCCACGACTAGCCCCCCATGGTTTTTTCCATGGTTTTGTGCATGGTTTTCGCACATGGTTTTGGGTGCGATGGTTTTTGCTCCATGGTATTGGATGCTTCGGCATGTATATATATGTATTGTAACATTGAAAGAAACATAATGAAAAATCAATCTGGTAGTCCCAGTTTTGGGATCTAGGGGAAAATCTATGTGTATATTTGTTTTATGTGTTATGCTCTCGATATTGTTTATTTTTTGTTATTAGAATTCATATGCAGGTAATTTCTGTACGGGGTTAGAACCTACAAATTTTAGGGTTGTTGTCATGTACCCCTATGTCGTCTTCTATCCTACTTTATGTTTAGGAGATTTTATCAGTAGTGGAACATGTGGTTTGTATTGCCACATGTAGAAATTCTTCTACAGATCAGCTAGCTCTGATACCATGTAGAAATTATGACTGTAGATTAACCTGATAATGCAATGTAAGTAAACCAAAATACTTTAATCTACTTCTACAATCAAACTTGCAGAAGCTTAATAGATTTGAGCAAGATCAAGCAGAACACATATAACCAGAAGAAGAATCAATACACATGAAACAAAGAAGAATACTCCGGGGAAAGCCTCAGCTAAAAACCCCACTATTTGTAATCTTATACAAGGTGGAAATACATCAAGATTACACAAAGCCTTAGCTCCCACAGCTAAACAACTCTCTGTATAATCCTCCTGGATGCTCACAGGAAAATAAAGCTTCTCACAAGCCTTCTCCTCTACCCTCCAAGCCTCCTATTTCTTGGTGTTGTTTATCCTCGGTGATCCTAATGTTACCAAGTGTAACACTGATCACTCACACTGATCTCACACCCTGTAAAACTGTGCAATCATCAAGGAACCTTCCCTTGACTGCATGAATGAGTTTCCTTTATAGGAAAACAGAATGCAACTGATAGTACATTGTCCATGTCTTTAATCTCAACTGGGTTTTTCTCAGAATAGACATGCATGAGTTACCGATGAGAGAATCTTCAGTTATCTAGAGTACACTAGTTCGATGCATGCATGCATTAACTGACTGAACTCACAATTAGTTCCTCAAACAGTTTGGAACTAATTTAACTAGACTTAACTCAGTAAACTGAGCGAACTAATTACAACTCAAATAAAACTCAATATTATCTCCTTAATTAAGGGATAATCTCCTTAATTTAAGGGATAACTATTGCATGACTGCAGAAGGACTTCTAACTTGAATTTCTCCAACTAATTAACTCAAGATGAATTAATTAATTATTTTTTCAAGCAGCTAGTGAGACTAAATTCAAATTTTAACTCTCAATTTTAATTCAAGGACAAATCAAAATTGGAATATTTTGAATGCTATTTTTAGCATTTCTTGTTGCTATTTTCAACACCACATACTTCTTTCCTTTTTCGTCATTTGGGGCTTTCTCATTTGTTTTCTAATGGATCCCGTGATAGCAAGAGAATATACTTCCTGGGACAAACATTTGAATCCTTTAAAGGATTCCTCTCCATTTGATTCTTTTCCCATCATTTTGATCATGATTTGCATTTTCCTATTTTTTCATTATGAGCAATTTATTTTGTTGAATGATCATTGCATATAGAAGTAAAGTGTACTAACATATTACTTCTTTACACTTTTCATTAGTAGTAGTAATTTTTTCTTCAGGGTTAGCAACACTAGTCTCCATAAGAGTGGCAACAGGTGTGTCTACATGAGTAGCAATAGATGTGTTCATAGGAGAGTCATCCTCATATTTATAATATACATTAAATAGGGTAGCAATTCCTTCTCTAAGAGTGCTTCTTTCTAGTTCTTGTGGAGCAACAAGGTCGTTTGTTTCCAAATTTTCAAACCCTGGGTTGCCTTCCCCTGTTGGCTCTTATGTATCAGCAGGGGTGTTATCCTCTTGTTGGTCTATAATTTCTTCTACACTTGATGGTTCTTATGCAGTAGAATATTTTGAGTTGTGGCAAGAGTGTACTTGGTTCTTCTTTTCTTTGGAACATAGGGTGGTATTTTCCAAAACCCTCTTACTCTTTTGATATTTGGTTTATTGTTGATTATTTCTACATCAGGGCTACTTTATTTTTGGGAAGTTATAGTGTTCAACCCTTCTCCTTCGTCAAGTAGATGTGAGTACTATGTAGCCAGGGGATTCACTGCAATGTAACCTTCATATGCAGTTGTAGCATCATCACTTCCAAGCGGATTTACAACAACTACGGATTCATGCAATAGAGTTGCAGTAGCTATAATTGCAACAACTTATCCCCACATTCTTCCTTCTTTGCTTAGGACTTGTCCCATAAGTAACTGTTGAAAGTGTTGGACCCACCAAAGCTTAAGCAGTCTCCCCAATATGTGGTTCCAATAATACCTCACACCATTTGAGATAGGAGCCCCATCTGGAATATGGTCTGGTTGTTGGTTTCTTAAAGATTTTCCTTGCCTCTAACTATCAGCAAGAGAGAGGAATGTAAATGTGCCTTTGAAAAGTACGTTAGTATGCCTGGTGAATGTTTAATTGTAAGTGTGTCAAGGCTCTTCTACTGCGGAGGGAGAAAAGAAAGTGATCCTCTAAGAGAGAGGTAATAGTACCACCCTAGTAGAGACATAGGGAACCAAGAAGGATTCGTCTAACATCTAGCGGAATAGTCCAAAAAGACATGACAATCATTACAACCAATCAATAAGAAATATTTTTCTAATATCCAGCATAATAGTCCACAAGGATGTGACAACAACAATGACCATTACAACACATTCTCGATATGATAAGTACTAAAATAACCGATATATTTCAACTACTTTAGCACAAATGAAAGCAAACATGAATTGTAAACATCCACATAATAACCTTACAAATATTCATAATCCATGCATGAAGAATGTGTTGGTCGTGAGGCTTCTGATATTAAGTAAAATTTCCAAGACACACATATACAATGAGCACCACTAGCTCTAATAGTGGAGCGTTGAACCCACTCCTTGCTCCCCAAAAGAACTAGCTTGTCTCTCTAATTCCTTGCGGGAGGATCCAAGATGAAAATTACTTTGCTCATATAATGAGGGTGTATATAAAACTGATTAGGTGATGCTTCACCTTCCTTGTGACTCTTTGACTACCCTCATGACTTTTTGAATTCCTATGACTTTTCAAATTTACATGACTCCTCATATTCTAAATGTGTCCTCTGAATTTCCACTTTAGAATACATTTTGAATAGTTAATTACATAATCCAAAATAATGATGTGGCATATGACAACTCATGACATGACATGAAACTACTAACATGGACTTCTTGATGACATGGCAATTTTATTCCACTTTTGTTGTTTCTTGCTACATGTATTCTTGAGGCTGCTCTTCTATCTTCCTCCTTTTGGCTTAGAGGTAAGGAGTCTTCAATGATATCAAGTCTTGAGTTGTGGCTACAAACTCGTGTCCCTTTTTTCTTCTCTTATTTGATCAGCTTGTATAATTAGCTACAAATATGTCTTTCATCATGTTTTTATTCTCCTTCTCCTTCTTCATCATTATGTCATGGTGTGATAGAGTACCTGCATCTACAATTCACTCATGACTAGATGACGTCAGTACGATAAACCCCTAGTATAATATGGAACATGTTGATCCACTGACTAAGCCAAAATCTATTGGAAAGTTGGGAGGGAGGTTCAGTGACTGTGCAATTGCATAGCTCAGGCAATCAGGGATGAAGCTTGAGCCTTAAGATCGTGCAATATGTAGTTCAGGCTGGACTAAGGAAGGAAACTATGCAATTTGGGAGGTTAGCCTGATAGGCTGAGGGGATGTGCATTGGTTCAACCTATTACATAGTTCCAGGAGGTCGAGGAGGTTGGGGAACTGTGAAATTGCACAACCCATGGGATCAAGGGCTGAGCTTGAGCTCAGAGACTACGTAATGCGCAGTTGAGGCTAGGATGAAGGGATTGATTACTTAATTCTGAGGGCTAAGGTTTGGGCTTGATCACTGGAACTGTACAGTTCATAGTCCTAGGAGGCAGGAACTGTGCATTACATAATGTCAAGCGGCAAGGTTGCAACTTGAGGGTTGGAACTATGCAATTCATTGTTGGGGGAGATTGGATGAAGCTAAGTTGTTGGGAAATCTATGAAATTTGGCTAAGTGTGGGTTCAATGAACTGATGTGATCAATGACATGACTTGACTGTGACCACACACTTATAACACTTGAATACACAACAACATAGATCATCCATGACACGTGAACCACACATTTCCCTCAGTGCAACAACTTTGTGATGACTTACGACAAGTGCAACACCAAAGATACCCTTTGCAATCATTGTGACGAGACTTGTGCAACAATGCTTAATACTTTGGGAATGAGTGTGACAGATGTTTAAATGGTTAGATAGAATAATTTGTACAAATATAACCCCTTGAAACCACCAGAACAATATTATATACATTGTGCGACAACTAACATGTGGAAAGACGACATTTTCCTTTCTTGCAAAAGGGACCAAAACTCTCAAAGAAAACATATAGAATGGATTTAAATGTTTGCGACAACAATATACAAGACCAAGGTAGGCTCTGAAATTCGGTGTTGTAGTAGCGAAAACACTTGGTGGCACACTTGTGGAATTCTACCTTCTCTGTCTTGGTTAACTCTTTTTTGTAGAGTCTTAGTTCTTTAGGGAGTATTGATTCATCATGCAGATCACTTTGGCTTCCCCACTTACCACATGAATAAACATGGTCCCCTCTGTTCCTTTCTTAGTTGAACACAAGCATAATATTCAGCAATATCACAATGTTTCGAATTGGAAAAGGTAGTGAAGTTCATGAGATTTATATTTTTAGAGTATAGTTTTTCATCTCTGTTATTTCTCCATTGCCATCAAGACTAGAAATTACCCCGATAGAGTCACTACAGGAACACAAACATTGCCCACTTCCAGTGAGCCTGGATAGTACCCCGACGGATTTGCTTGCTTCACCTCTCTGCATATGAGGCCTTTCTCTTCTTTCACCTTTATTTATATATTTAAATAGGATTATGCATTGGCATTATTTATTTTATGGGTGGAAGAGGCATCCCGACTTATTGAGAGGAGGAGAGATTGTTCCTTCAGAGAAGCATATAGAGACCTATGATTTAGGTTTTCTCGTATAGATTTTTCCCTTTTTCCTCTTCTACTGATTGGATATGCGTGAAAGCACCAAAACATAAAAACCAAGTGTGGCATAAGGTTTCCAGAATATACATAAGGATCATGGTCTACCCAAAGATCTCCTTATGAACAGACCGTCTTTTCTCTTGGAACTTCATCGACCAAAAGATGTGACCAAAAACAAAGAAGGAGGATGAAATTTAGCCATATTTTGTGGTGTCACAAGACTCTTTTCAATTCAGATATACACAAAGAAACCATAAAACACATTCACACACGACGCTTATTTACATAAACAAAAACACAACAAGACCAACAAAAAAAACAAGCAAGAAATGAAACTATGTACATATGGTAGGGAACAACTCTAGATCATCATTGAAAATAATTTTTAAGTCTTGGAAATTAATGGGAAGAGATTCAATCCTCCCGCCTAGTGATTTCAAATGATATGTGTGTTGGACAAGCTTTTCAAGTATGGTGAATGGATCGATCCACAGGGATTGGAGCTTAGTATGTTTTCCTTTGTCCTCGTGGGATTTTTTCCAAGTCTTCAAGACTAAGTCATCCACACTGAATTCATTCTTCCCAGCAGACTTATTTTCGAATCACCTCTTGATAAGACTTTGGTGGAGTGAAAATTTTTCTTTTGCTTTTTGCCTTTCTTCCTGCAGCTTGTGAAGAGCGTTGATCCTATGTTGAACAAATAAGCAAGGCTTTCCATAGGATTCATGTGAATTTGAAGGGCAAGCAGGTAAATTTTTGGGGTAGGATTGCTTATTTTTCGTGCACCAGGAAGTAAGGAGACATATTAAGAGAGGGTTTTGGCATGACTTGGTCAACCCGTAAGGCATTCCTCAAAGTGGAGTGGCAGTTCCTCTATTCAGAGAAAATGGTCTTCTTGATAATGTGGATGAGATTCTTGTTTGTAGACTCATCAAGGCCATTTCCCTATGGATAATAATTAGATTCATGTTTCAATATGATTCCATTTTCAAAAGAAAAATTATATAATTTTAACAATGAGAAATACGTTGCATTTTCAAAGACAAGTGAAGTCAGAATGTCGAACCTGGAAATGATGTTCTTATTAAGGAATTTGATGAATTCCTAATCATCCACCTATTTAAGCGGAACTGATTATGCTCATCGTGTAAAGTAGTATGTGGCGGTGAGAATGTAGTGGTGTTTCTTTGATGAGTGCAGAAAATTTTCACCAATCACATCTAAGCCACATTGTTGATATGGTTATTCCACTGCAATAGGTCGCAATGGGTAGCTAACCTCTTTCCTCTGTCGGCACACCTTTGATAGACCATAAACTTATAGGAATAGGCATGAGCATCTTTGAATAATGTGGGCCAACAGAAATTGTCCCGCATAACCTTGTGTGCAGTTGCGTCACCTGCAAAGTGTCCCTCGGGTGGTCTATCATGGAGATCACTTAATACCTTTTCTGAATCATGCGCTTCCAATCACCTGAGTAGAAATATGTTATGGTGCTTTCTAAAAATCACCCCATTTAGCATTTGGTAAGATAATGCTTTGAGCCTGAGTGCCCTCTTTTACCTTATGGATAAATGGGAGGGAAAGGTGCCATTCTCAAGATACAAGCACACATTCATGTACCAAGAGGTTGTGATGGTACTAGGGGAAGTTTGGTCAACATTGTACATTTCAATTTCCTGCTCCCATCTAGATAGATCTTCTTTTATCACATCCACTTCTTCTACTACTAGCCAAAAAATACCATGGCCATTGATCGTGTGAACTGGATTGAACTCTAAGTCATACTCCTATAAACCACTCCTCCATTATGCTCTTCTTTCATCCATCTCTTGTTGAACAAGCAATGATCTGACTGTTCGGTGCGACATAAAGATAATACAATGATTTTTCAAGATATAGGGTTCGAAGTGCTTCACTGCCTTGTAAACTGCATAATCTTGTTTTTCAATGGTGAGGTGGTTGAGTTTGGGTCCTTATAGGCTGGCACTCTTGAAATATATTTGCGGCTCATTATTTTGATCATCCTTCTATGTCCCAACAACGATGAGAGAAGTATCAAAAGTGAAAGTGTAGAGTAGAAAATATTTTTTGACATCTAGGTTGTACAAAGTAGGTGTGTTTGTGATAGATTGCTTGATACAGGAGAATGCATTCTTTTCCCTTTATCCCATTTATATATCACATCCTTCTTCACCATATCCTATATGGTTTTCATGATCTAAGTGTAATCAGAGATGAATTTGTGGATAAAAATGATCTTTCCCAAGAAGGACTACATAGATTTCTTGTTCAATGGGAAGGGAATTTGTGTAATGGCTTTGACCCTTTCTAGGTCTACTTTAATCCCACTTATCAAAATAATATGTCCCAAGAGATTTCCCTTAGACACTACAAAAATTCTCTTCTTGGAATTGAGGGATATCTTGTATTTCCCACATTGCTCGAATTTTTTCTTCAAATGGCACAAGTGGTCAGATACATTCTTGGAAAACACCATGACATCATCAAGATAGACCACTACGCTATTCCCTATAAATCCACGAAATGCGATGTCCATGGCACATTGAAATGTCACACTACAATTGACCAACCCAAATGGAATTCTTTTGAATGCGAACGTGCCCCACTTTGTACGAAACATTGTTTTATGTATGTCAAGATCTGAGACCAGAACTTGGTTGTAGCATGAATATACATCTAGCAAAGAAAACATTGATGACCCTGATATTGTATGCAATATCTGTTCCATAGACAGAACAAAGTAGTTATCCTTGTTTGAGGCATGGTTTAAGTTATGGAAATCAACACACAACCATATTTCCCTAGAATTATTTCCTACTAGGACCAGATTTGATACCTAGGTCAAATGTCACACTTTGTATATGATCTGAACATCCAATAGTTTCCTTAGCTCCTTTTGAATCAAAGGCTCAAGCGTTGGAGGTACCTTATGCGGCTTCTGTTGGAAAAGCTTGGCCGCTTCTTTAATTGGAATTATGTGTTGGATTATTCGTGTGTCATAAGTTTTGAGCTCATCATACGTCCACACAAAAACATCCCGATACCGTTTGAATAAGCGGATGAAAGCTCGTTGCTCCTGTGGTGTGCAACAAGTACCAAGATTAACAAACTTTAGATCTTTTTTTGTTCCAAGTTTCATTTTCCTGCGTGACAACGTTGAGCTATGGGTTTTTTCATTAATTTACCCTTTGAAGTGGTTTTGCAAGTCATATAGATTTTCCAATGATACCATGCCTTTCGGCATGGGATTCTCTTTATATGTGCGAGCTACATCTTGCAACACTCTCTCGTACTTGTCTTTGTTGATAGTTGCATCCTTGAATACAACTAAAGTGCATTATATGTTGGTCATCATTGAAAACACATAAAATAGTAATATTGTTAGGAACAGATGGTTTATAAATAATTTCTACATAAACATTATCCCTAAGTAGTGATAACCTAGCAACAAAATTTTCTAATTCATTTGCAGTTGCGTTACAAATCCTAGGAACAAAAATATATTGAAAGCTTTGAAATGAGAAATCAAATGCCATACCTCTTGTTGATAACCTTTTAGATGAGGTGACACACATTTTATAGTATCACGTAGCTGTCTTACGATGATTATTGAGTCACCTACTACTTTCAAAATTCAAACATTGAGGTCAATGGCTCTTTGTAAGCCCAAAATGAGTGCTTTGTATTCCGCAGTGTTGTTCGTGCACTCAAATTCTAAGAGCCTAGAGATCAGATGTTTTCTTTGTTGCAGGTCTACTAAAACACAACCAGCTCCAAATTTCTCATGTGTCTTCAAACCATCAAAATACAATTTCCACACATCATATGTACAAGGACTATGTATTGTACTACTACTACTACTACTTATTGTACAAATGTCATTTTCGCCAATTGGACTAGGAAGGAGTTCCAATTATGTGTCAAGTGGGACTAGGGATGGCTGAGCAAGGTAGCACCCCATATTAGTTTCTAAGAAACAATTTCCAAAGATAATATTTGCACAAGCCATAGGTTCATTTTTACGTTCGAAGGGAGTGAAAATATGTTCCATGTAAGGCTTTGAGTTAACCCAAATTTGACTGTTTCTACCCTTGTACAGAAGCCATAAGTGTGAATATTCCATAGAAAAATACCCTTGTAATTTACTCAACCAATCTTTTCTCAAAAATATACTTTATGCTTCTGTAATGTCCAGAATTAATATATTTATACATTAGCGAACTCATTATTTGGATGACAAGCATATAAGCACATTTCTAAGTTCACCAATAGAATGTACAAGAGCCTTGTCTAGCTAAATGATCTATGCATCTATTTTATCCCATTTTGCATTGATTTTCTTTAGTACAGATAAAGGCATTATGTTCACAGATGCACTGGAATCGTCTAAGCAATTATGCACATTATAATTGAAAATTTCAAATGTTAACAAAAATGGAGGGCTGAGTGTATTTGCATCCAATGTCAAAGCATTAAGTACAAATTTTAGGGAACCAGAGGACTTACCAGATCCCTTCTCTGAAGAAGCATTGTTACTTGAGGCAGAATGTTCGAGTGCGTGAACAATCGGTTCTCGCTGGCTCACGATCTTTATCAGTTCAAAAGTGATATATTCACACGAGATTTCTTCATATTTTCAACTATGTTGTAATCAAGTTCTGGAGACATTATCGAAGCGTATGGTAGAGTTTCTTTATCTGCTACTTCTGGAATGATGGGCTTACTCTTATTTTTCGTGGAATTACTTTTCATTGTAGTTGAATTTCCATACTTGCTTTGAGTGTTCTTGGATGAGTTGACAAGCAGTGTGATCTTTCTCAGCAAATATTCTTTCAATTTATGCTTCATCAACTCTTGTGCAAAGGTCGACCCTTGGCTTCTCAAGTTGTATTGAGTGTTCTATTATTGAGTTAGGGCCTCACTCAGTGGTTGTTCTTTGACACTCTTCTTCTCAACTACGAAAAAACAACTGAGTGTATTCATTGTGTGTCCAATATTTGTAGTTTGTTCAGCAGCAATGTTCTCTTCCTCCAACTCAGTCTGGTCTTCTAAAAGTACTGTATCAATAAAATGTGCAGCAAGAGTGTTCATTTTTTGGTTCCATTGTGGGCATGTTTTTTCTAAATGATACTCTTTATGGAACAAACAATATGGATCCATGTCCATACTCTTAACAAAAAGAGGTGTCTGTGGCCGGGCTTCTTTCGCTTGACTATTTAGCTTAATTAGGAGAGAGATTTTGGGTGCTGAACCAGAGAAAGGTATTCAGCACAACATTCAAGCTTTATGTAGACTTGGCTGGTTGGTTCATGCTACTTTCAAAATTGAAAATCCTTCTCAGAAAGTTGAATTTAGGAGGGTTGTTGTTCATGGTGGTCTCGCTTGAAATTTCTTTTAACTCAGCCAATTCATTGGATAAAGACTTAATGGTGTGGGTCAAGATTTCAAGATCGATTGCTTCCTTCTCCTTGGCCTAACTTACGAAGGTGTGAGACCTTTTACCTATGTATTTGGAGTCCTTTGTTGGTTCATCATCTGTGGTGACTCCAACTGCACACAAGTCCTTTTCGACTACGATCACTTCTTTGAAATTTTTAGCTAATGTTGGCTTCACAATTATTTTCACAAACTACGTAATGCTTGTTGGTAAGGCATATGTGTAATAATCAATGGTGATACGGTTAAACCTCTGATTGAAATCTTTCAATTTATCTTTTTTCTTCATCTTAAGACTACCCAGCTCTCTAAATAGCATGGCAGGGGGTTTTATCATCAATGAACTTTTCAAGAAACATTTTCTTAGAATTCCTCCCATTCTATATTGAGTTCAGAGGAAGGTTATGAGACCATACAACTACTCTTCCATCTAAGGTACATGGAAAAAGTCTACATGCAACATCATCATAGTGTACCTCAAGCATTTGCAGATGTAGGTAAAAGTTGTCCAAGTGGTCCTTGACCTTCACTGCTTTGTGAGGGTCATACCTTTTTAACAACTTCTCTGGGTGCCTCATCATCTTGTGTAACACACCTTGAAGTGCAAGTCAAAACCACTATCCCAGTAGGCATGGTTGTGTTCTTCTTGGGAAAATGATGAAGATTTTGTAATCTAGGAATCAATGCAATAACCTTTCCAAACTTACGGGTTATGGGTTAGATGGCCTGAATATGATCGTATGAGATTTCACAAGTTTTTCCAATACTAGGTTGAGTAGATCCGTCAACCTCAGGGATATGAGTAGGGGAGGTGCTGGGAATATCGATTCGTTGATCCGAAGGAGTAGGATTTGGGTGGATGAGGATATCAGCCATAAAAATATGGCCTCCATCCTTCTTGTGCCAAAAATTTTGATGGTGTTGGACCCGCAAACATTCAAGGGGTCTCCCCGATATGTGGTCCTAATTAGATCTCACACCATTTGGGATAGGAGTCACATCCGGACTATGGCCATGTTGTTGGTTTCTTAAATATTTTCCTTGGCTCTAACTATCATCAAGAGAGAGGAATGCAAATGTTCCTTCGAAAAAAACGTGAGTATGCTTAGTGAGTGTTCGATTGTAAGTGTGTCAAGGTTCTTCTACTTTAGAGGGAGAAAATAAAGTGAGCCTCTAAGAGAGAGGTAATAGTACCACCCTAGTAGAGATACACATAACCAAGAAGGATCTGTCTAACATCCAATGGAATATTCCACAAAGATGTGACAGTCATTACAACCTATCAACAAGAAACATTTGTTTAATGATATCAAGTCTTAAGTTGTGGTCCTAAACTAGTGTCCCTTTTGTCTTTTCCTGATTTATTAGCTTGTATAATCAGCTACAAACATGTCTTTTAGTAGGTTTCCCTTCTCCATCTCCTTATTCATCATCCTATCATGGTATGATAGAGTAATTTCATCTTCAATTCACTCATGAAAAGATGGCATCAGTCTGATAAACCCCTAGTCTAACACGACACATGTTGATCCACAAACTAAGAAAGAATTAGATGGAAGGTTGGGAGGGAGGCTCAATGACTATGCAATTGTGCAACTTAAGTAGTTAGGGGTGAATCTTGAGCCTTGAGACTACACAATGTGTAGTTCAGGCTGGATTGAGGAAGGAAACTACATAGTTTGGGAGGTCAGTGTGATAGGCTGACGGGATGGGCACTAGTTTATCCTATTGCACAATTCCGAGAGGTAAAGGAGGTTGTGGAACTACGCAATTGCAGATCTCAAGGGCTCAAGGGCTGAGGTTGAGATCAGAGACTATGCAACATGCAATTGAGGCCATGCTAGAGGGATGGATTATGCAAATATGGGGGCTAAGGTCTAGGCTTGAGCACTAGAACTACGTAGTGCATAGTCCTAGGAGGCAGGAACTGCACGTTACACAGTATCAAAGGACAAGGTTGCAGCTTGAGGGTTGGATCTATGCAATTCGCAGTTGAGTGAGACCGGATGAAGCTAAGTTGTTGGGAAATCTTTGAAATTTGGGTAAGTGTGGGGTCAGTGAACTGATGTGATCAGTGACATGACTTGACTATGACCACATGCTTAGAACACTTGATGACACAACAACATAGATCATCCATGACACATGAACCACACAGTTCCCTCAGTGCAACAACTTTGTGATAACTTACAGCAAGTTCAACACCAAAGATACACTTTGTGATGACCGTGAAAAAACTTGTGTGGCAATGCTTAAGACTTTGGGAATGAGTGTGAGGGATATTTACATGTTTAGATCAAATCATTTACACAAATATAACCACTTGAAACCACCAAAGCAATCTTATATACATTGTGTGATAGCTAACATGAGAAAAGATGGCATTTCTCCTTTCTTGTGAAGGGGACCAAAACACTCAAAAAAAACATATGGAATGGATTTCAATGTTTGCAACGACAATATACAAGACCAAGGTAGCCTCCGAAATTTGGTGCAGGAGAAAATTTTGGAGGTTGTTGTAGCAACAACAACAATAACCTAATGAGGTTGTAATTTGAAACAACATGTCTTGACCTTTTCAACTTATATTCATTGGGCGCCATGTTCTGCAAGGTTTTAAGAAAGAAATATGGAAATTTAATAGGAGGGTCGTGCTTAAGGTGGTCAAGAAGGTGAATGTGTTGGAGGTACACAATTCTATATTTCCCTTCACATGTGATATAGCTATGTATGAGTGAGGATACATCTCCCTGAGGGTGTGGAAAGGATTGACAATCAAACTATGTTCCCTTCTTCTGTAAAGCCTCTCAAGGCTCCAAAGATATTCGACGATTTTGGGCTAGAATGTCCACTTTCAATACTATCGTTCCCCTTCCTATGGAAGTATTTTTACTTCTACCAAAATTTCCTCTGTCACCTCCACAACTGTCCCATCAACCATAGACTTGTTGGCCTTGAAATTTAGGGTAAATTCTAGTGCTACTTCATTATTGTAGGCTTTCAACCTATGCACATAATCCATCTATCCTGCCTCCTAAAAAATAGCTTGAACATGGTCATAAGCATCCATAATTATTGCTTCATTGGGTTCATGGCCGATAAGTAAGCCTCCCATGGTATTTGTAGCTCTCCTTAGACTATCGTTGTTACAAAAGGAAAATGATGGCTTTGATTGTTTCCAGGGTTATTTTCTAAATTTGATGTGAGGTGAGAATATGATGCAAGGAGTGTCGACTTTAAAAATACCTAGTGGGTGGTTTATGTATTTGGGAGTATGATGCAAGGGAATGATAGTAGTAGGTAATAATAAAAAAGTACTATTTCCACTAAAGACCTATTCATCATGCAAAACATAGGAAAATGCACTTGTAATATCTTACCTTGGTAGCTTTTACCCTCATACAAAGGCTTAGTTGGTGGTTGGTCCCACAAATCGTGCATTTTTGTTGGATTTGCAACAATAGGCCTGGATTTGTAACAATAAAAGTTGCAGAAAGAGGAGTTGCAAAAACAGATGTTGCAACAATAGGAGTTGCAACAACATGAAATACAACGACATGAGTTGCAACAATGAGATTTGCAGCAAGAGGATTTTCAGCAACAATAATTGTATCAATGAGAGTTCCAACAATAGGAATTGAAACAACTATTTATCAAAAACAATTATCTTCCTTGCATACTTGACAATCATTTTTATTCGAGAAGTATCATGACATAAATATTTCAAAATTGCAAAGTACCCTTCTCTCTCTCTCTATGTGTTTTATTTTATTTTGCATATCATGTGTCAACTAGAGCTAATGTTCTCATGGCACGTTCCCATGTATTCCATTTGGGGTTTTTATATATGGTATTTTTTCCTCGGAAATGGTGCAAAAAAATAATGGGATTTTCAATTACTTCTAGTTATCTTAATGAGCAATTGATTAGTTGTACATTTTAATTGTAAATCTGAGGCTCATTTGGAACTTTCAATCTTTCGTGCATAATATATGTTGGTGAAATATGTTATGTGTCCTAAAGTTGTAGTAATATGAGGGTTGTCACTGTACAAGATAAATATGCTTTCATAGGTCACTGTTCTAGATAAACACACTACACTTTGTAGGAAATAAATAAACTCTAGAAAAAAAGTAAAGTGTATGGAAAATAAGTCACAATTTATGAAAATATACACACTTGAAAAAAGGTAAATACACCAACTACTAGAAGTGGTACGTTGTACACAAATATCATCTTATGTCTACTTTTCCAAAGTTATTTTTTCTCAACCTAAAATATTGGACCCTAGCCCAATGCATAGTAATATATATTTATCCATTGATACTTACATAAGCTAATTCTTCACAACGTACTCATCAAACTTCACTAGCATGAAGTTTATGATTCTATAATACTTTACCACTGCCACCGTCATGTTTCTATGTTTTCCTCTAGTTATATGAGTCAAAACTTATATAAACATTGACCTTTATTTTTCTGGTTTCGGTATGGGATTATGTAGCGATATTTCTAGATTGTTCAATTATTGAGTGAGAGTTTAATTTATGTTGCCATGTACCCCTTTTCCATAATTGAACTCATCAATGATCTATATTCAATGCTTTAAAATCAATGGTATACCTTTTATATAGGGTTAACAAGAGGTTTAATGACTTTGGAGATTTGTTTTTTCTCCAATTCATTATAGCTTGTGAGTTTAGCTTAGCCATGCCACTCTCTACGGCTAGATTTTTATTAGGGTTTCAATGGAACTTCTTGTTCACTTCAGAAAATGTTAAAATCTGTAAATTATATTACTCGGTTGTTAAAATCTATTAAAATCATAGGTCCAACACCAAAGGTAAATCAAGCTTTAAAAGCACTCACACTCTATCGTTATTTCAATTTTTCTTTCTTCTTTATATGGTCAGTATATACATATATACTGATATTTCATAATTTCTTTTACATTAGTTGTGAATTGGTTTTTCTTGGTTGATTTGGAGGTGGTAGGTTGTTGTAATAGCCCTGGTTAAAAATCCATGTAAAAATATATAAGACCATGGTCATGGGACACATATTCCAAGATGAATGGTAGGAAAAACATCCTAGTGGGGTGTCACTTCATTTTATTAATGGCTAAGGAAATTGGCAAAGGATTTGGAAAGGCATGAGGCATTATTTGGAATTTATTTATGAAAATAAACGAAAATAGGAGAAAAGAAAGGTGAAAGATCACAAGTTGCATGTGAGGAGGAGTGTGTCCTCATTGATAAAAAGGATTTTGAGGATCAATTGGTAGCTTTTGGCTCAAGATTTTTGTTCATTTTTGGAGCTCTCTCTATTCTCTCTCTCTCATACTCTGGGACACTTAGAGTTTTCTTGGAGCACTCTTGGAGGAGTTTGGCATAATTGATATTTGGAGCAAGAAGGAAAAGGAAAAGCAAGAAAGCACAAGAGGACATCAGGATCATCAACTACAATGAATTTTTCGTATAGGTACCGAGTTGCATGTATTATCTCCTTGCTAGTTTTGGCATGCATGGCATATGCATGTGGTTATTTGGTTATGATATGTCATTGACATGAAGGATTACCTTTCCATTTTCTATATAGCCATGGTGTTGTGGGTTGAGTTACTAGTTCCTGGAAGCCATGGTTGGACAAACGGTTTGGAAGCCCTATAACAACTTGGGTTGAGTTACTAGTTCTGGAAGCCTTGGTTGGACAAACACTCTGGAATCCCTTGGTGGGTTGAGTTACTAGTCCTGGAAGCACTGGTTGGACAAATTCTCTAGAATCTTGGCGACAGTTGTGGATTGACTTACTAGTCCTGGAAGCCCTAGTTGAAACAAACGCTCTAGAGCCCTGGAAAACTTGGGTAGAGACCAATCTAGTAATGATTAGTGATGTTCGATGGTGAGGTGGAATCACTGGTTGAGGGTTGAGATGGTTTGGCCTCTGGAAGCCCTGGATGGTTTTGATTGATTTCTTTTATGAGATCCCACATTCATGCTCGGAATATGGCACGAGGGTGACAGGCTAAAAGAAAGATTTGGTTCATCCTAGTCTATGGTCGGGTGGTTCATGGAAGTCTCATACTTGGTTGGCTTATGAAATCATCAATAAGAGTTATTTATCCTTGGTATTTTATGGGTAAATATACTTGTTTATATGTGGTATTTATGGTTGAAATATCCTTGTTATTTTTGTTGGTTATATGTTGGTTATGAGCATGTTTTATTATAGTGATGATGCATGGATCTCATCATGTTTTTATTTGTAAATTAATGAACAATGAATATATGGCCTAATAGATGATAATGCAACTAATGTGATAAGGCATCAATGTGTCTTACTGATTCTCAAATAAGTATGAGACCCATATGCTTAGATATGTTTTTATGACCTTTAGAATGCATATTTGTGACATGTTTGACGAAATGCCTATCATGGCTAGTAGGGGTCTAGTCAAGTCCTTGTTCAAGTATTTTCATTTGTATCATTTTTTTGATGTTACTTATCATTTCTAGAAGTTTTATGGAGTTATGGGCAGTGGCCTAAGTACTGGCCCTAAAAAAGTGGCACAAAATCTGGAGTCACTGGCACAGAACTACCAGGAAAGGTCCCTAATCACAAGCATGCCTTGCTATGGGATAGACTGGAGGTTCCCAGTCACATGTATGCCCATGTCAAGGGAGCGACTAAGACTTTAATGCAGGAAAATGTCAGTTTGTCTCAGGGTTGGTCACCTGGATGAGTTGGATGGCTCTTGGGGGTTTTTTTGTAGGTGTAGAAGGTTAGGTTGTTTGTGTTATGTCGATTCCACTTCCTTAACTAATACATAGGGAGTTGAGTCATAACATAGTAACTCTTCGTCACATGTTTTCCTCATTTGGTCGGTTACTTGGGTAGATGTGGGAGGAGGGTGTTACAGAGTGGTGGCAGAGCATGGTCCAACCCTTGGACTGGATGGGTAGTGTGTTGGTCATGCATTCATGTCAGTTTCATATGTGTTATTTATGTTTATGGACTATGTGCTTGTTGTGTATTCATGGTGGTGGTCATCATTTCCATTGTGTTTCCCTGTGGAATTTGATGATGTTATTGTTAGGATGTGTTGGTCATGAATGCATGTCGGTTGTATATGCATTTTTTATGCATGTCAGCATATATATGTTGTTATTCATGCATTTTCGTGGTTGTAGTTGGCATACATGAGGTCATTGTAGGAATTTTAGGTCATCATGATGCTAATGTGTTGGCTGAGATAGAGTAGGAGATGCAGATCATCAAAGTGAAGTTGCGACATTAGACTTAAGGGTGAGAGAAGATCATCATATAGGTTTGTATGTTTTTCATGCAAGTATGTGGTTAATGGTTGTTATAAGCATTAGGGTTACTTATATTCTTTTCATTCTATTGTTATTGTGCTTACATGTATGATAAATTCTAGTTGATCAGTGTAATCATATGTACATGTGCCGGATAGTCATGAATGATAGTAACTCATTCTTGTATGCATTGTGGTCATATGCTTGATGATTATGGTCATTACAATTGATGTCCTGACATTATTATGTTTTTGTGCTAATTTGGATTGATCTATGCAGATGATTATGGTTATGACATTTAGGTATGAGTTAATATAGTGTGACAATATGTCATACTAATCTAGACTGATTGTGTGTATGTGATTGTTATTCATGAATGAAAATTGTTTATGAGTTTATGATGTGAACATGTTAGCTAGTTACTATCATGGATATCATGACATTATTTATGTTTGATTTGATATGTTGTGAATTTATATCATGCTATTGATTGTGCAGACAAGATAGCCTCCCTTGAGATACATTAAGGTATGAGTTTTCTTATGTCATCTACTTGGTGCTTGAATGTTTGATTAATTGCATGATATGAGTGTGTCTATAAGATTTCATGAGAAATTATATTTTTTTAAGATGGTTGTACTAACAATATGTGTTGAGACAATTTATATGTACTTGAGTGTAAGTAGGTGATAGTTGTAGCATTATGTATTATGACTAAAGAATGTAAGTTATCTATTTACTATGACATGGTTGTTAGACTTGGTAAAGGTCAGTTTCAAATTGATAGATATGTTGTCTTGATCTTTGGAACATGTGGCCGACATGTGTGTTCAATTACAAGGAAAAATATTTGGCACAACAAGGTAAGATAACTGGTATATTGTTATATTTATTTATGTGCTAACAATTATGTGTTTATGGTAGTATGATGTAGGGGATTGCATGGTAAGAGATTGCCAAGAAATATTAAAGGAGGCTCGGGTTGAGCTTTCCCTTGGAAGCACTAGGAACCATGGGGTTGATTCATGGTGTTTGTTGCTATTCTTGTGCTTATGGTCTTTCGTGATTTGTTGTGCTTGATTTGCAGTTGTGTTTATGTTTTGTGCAAGGTCATGCCACTTTGTTTTTGGTGTCATATTGTTATCGGTTTTCATGATTTTATTCTTGTTTGTTTCTCGTATAACAACCCCCTCCCATGTCTACCAAAAGTAACCATGTCAACTACGGTAAACATGAGAAGAGAGGCTACTATGATATGATTCAACCTCTTACGTAACCTTAAGGAAATGGAATTGATGGAAACACACCATACAAACATTCCTCAGGTGCTTCAGGACCCCCAAGAGCTAATCCACCACTCTAGGTGCCCAACCCCTCAGTTAACCTAGAATTTCAATGAATTAAACACAAAATCACTCCCATGACAAGGCATGATTGTGACTATAAACCCATATTCGCTCCCAAAGTGCCTACAAGGGAGATACTGCAGTCTCTATCAGCCAGTTCTATGCGAGAGACTACGAGATTTAAGCCACTTTTTCAGGGCTAGTCACCAAACCAATGCCTAGAACTTGATGAGACTCTCCAAGACATTAAATGACACCAAGGCAAAGCCTCTAACATAAAACTTGATCAAGGACTTGACCTAACCAAGCCTAACCAATACTGACATTTTGTCAAAAACTTAGTAAATATGCAACCAACAGGTGTAAATAATAGATCTAAGCATAGGGGTATCATAGTTATCTGAGATTTGCTAGGAAGCATTGTCTCCTTATCACATTAGCTTCCATTTCTTCCATTAGTTCATAGATACATTGATCATTCAATAACAATTAATAGCATGATGAGATCCATACATAACTATTGTCATAAAATACATACATAATCAATAGAGTAGGGACACAAATACTAATGAAATCATAGCCATATAAACTACATATAATCCATCACACTGCTCATAGAGATACAAAGAGAAATAACCTTTCATTGATGATGCAAAATCTATTGGAAATAATACTGAGAGGGGGGTGAATCAGTATTATCAGATCTATAATTTTATTTCCCAAACAGATTTATATATGCTACTTCAGTGAAGTGAACTAGCATGTACACGCCACTGTACTTAAAGCAACCAACGTATATGCAGAGAAGTTTTGATTTAGACAATTTATCATGTATTTAGCTTAAACCAGTATATCAAAGATTTATTAGACATGCAGTAAAAGCATAATAAAGCATCATACATAAGCAACACACATGAACACCAAGATATAAGGTGGAAACCCAATGTGGGTAAAAACCACCTGCTGTTATCATCTCTGTCTTCCTTTTAATAATAAGAAAATCTGTTTACAATCTTGTACTGGTGTAGACTCATACCAGTACGCAGGCACTCACCTGCAAGGCTACAACCTTCTCTCATTCTCCAGCTACTACTGGAAGGGAGCTATAACCCCCTAGCTCTTGTACTAGCCAATATGTTTACTAGTACGTAGGTGCCAGCCTACATAAAACTCCACTCTTCCACCAGGGACCACGTTTCATGAATTTTCAGACTAGATATTCCTAGAATACAACACCACAATATGAAGGCCACATTTCATCAAATTTTCATACTAGACCCATCAACAACATTGAAACTCAAAAAATCATAACTGTAATACTACCATCAAACACATCTGCATCAACCAATCACTGAAACCCAATCATCACTTTTTGAATCAACCACAACTAAATCAATCAATCACTTGATCACCCATCATCACTAAATCACAATTAGTTTGATCATTCAGAACATTGTCATCAGAATGAAGTCACCAGAACATAAAGCGGAACCCAAAACTCTGCAACAGCAAACAAACACAACTGAAACTTTAAACATCAGACTTCATAAGGTATACGCTACTTCCATGTGTCGAACCAGTGTGTATATGCACTTTTACCAAAGGGAACCAATGTATAGATCTACAAATTTAAATTTATGATGTATACGCTACTTTGATATGTTGAACCAACGTGTATACACTCTTTTACTAAGGCGAACCTGCGTATAGATCTATAAATGATAACTTAAACATTACAACTATTACAAACTTCAGTCATACCCAGATCATCACATTTACAGAATAAAGCACGTGCCATTATTCAGATCTACACTGTTCAAGATCAAAACGCATAATGATAATACCCTTAAGCCTTAATGATCTCGGTCCATCAGCCTTATAAGTGCATCCTTATATCAGATCAAACAAACCATCAGAAGCTCATTAACCTGCATATATGATTCAACACTTCATAATATATTTAGATCCTTGCACACCTTGGCCTAATGATCTTCTCCTCTTTATATAGTTTTAGGCCTTTCTCAATACCATGGACCAAAACTACTTAGGACCAATACCTTGAACCATATACCTTGGGTCAAATACCTTGGACCAAAAAAAAAATTTTCCCAATATATATGTGCTTTTCCTTTTTTGAAAGTGTGTGTATACGTATACGCTCCTTTTTTCAGTAAACCTGGGTGTATACGCAGCTTGGTCAAGGTGAACCTGCATATACCTTTCTTTCTTCATTCTTTGTAGTTTGAACTGTAATTATTTGTTATTGACATGTTGCACTATGATCTTTCATCTGAGTGAGTTTCCATCAAGGATAACACCTTTATCATAATGCCAACAATCTCCCCCTTTGGACTTGATGGCAACAACAACACCAAGTCACTCTCCCCCTTTGACATCAAGGGCAAAGGGTGGACCAAGATATTTTCTCCCTTTGACATACATTATGATGTTCATGCTCCCCCTGAGTACATGCCGAATTCTCTGATTGAACTCCCCTTTTGTACATACTGAGATGCACTGAAACCATCCATGCTCCCCCTGAGCACAAGCATAGTCTGCAAAAATATTTTCTAAAAGAATAACATGACTCTATAACTCAAATATGTGAGGATGACCTTCCTATCACCAACGACTCATACATCCATCTCCCAACCAAGTGGGGATATACCAAATTTGACTCATCCACCCAACCAAGTGGGCATATACCATTTTTTTATACATGACAAAAACAAGAAATATTACATAATTTGTCCAAGAGGACTCATTCAAATGTATGAGAAGACATATCACACCCTAGACTTTTACATGACTTGAGCAACAAATGGTATAAATATCTGAAGCCATGGCTGGACTCAGCAACCATAATGCCAACAATGTTGAATGTACATGAAGGCTAATGCTCCACATAAACCTGTGCTACCTGCCCCACTGTTTTTCTTGTGTGAAAAAAATATATGCTCCTTGACCCATAGAAACTCGCGTGTGTACGCTACTATACTTCATGAAACACGCGTATAATAACCTTTCTCTGAAAAAATGGATTTAGCAATAGGATGATGCAGCAACTACTCCCAGCTTTTGTCTAAGATATTCAAATGTCTCTCTGGGTAGTGGTTTAGTGAATATATCAGCAACATGTTCTTTGGAGGGAACATACTCCAATTTGACCTCTTTTTGAAGCACTTGTTCACGTAGAAAATGGTATTTGATGGGTATGTGCTTGGTCTTGGAGTGCATGACTGGATTCTTTGAAAAACGGATGGCACTTGTATTATCACATAGAATGGAGATGGGTGGATTACATGTGATCTGAATGTCTTGCAAGTTTTGCATCATCCAAAGTAGTTGTGTGTAGCAAGATGCAGCAGCCACATATTCTGCTTCAACTATAGATAACGCAATTGAACTTTGTTTCTTGTTGTACCAAGACACTAACCTGGAACCCATATAGAATGCACCACCACTAGTGCTTTTTCTGTCATCAACACTTCTTGCCCAATCTGCATCTGTATATGCATGAAGAGTAAGATATGTATCTCTAGGATACCATAAACCAAAGTTCTGTGTTCCTTGAAGATATTTGAAAATTATTTTGACTGCCTAAAGGTGTGATTCCTTTGGATTTGCTTGGAATCTTCCAACTATTCCTACTACATGCATGATGTCAGGTCGGGTACCTGTTAGATAAAGCAAACTACCAATCATGGATTTGTAAGATGTTTACTTTCATTTCGAATTTCAGTTAATTAAAGCATTCTTTTTCACATGTAATTTATCTCATAATCTAGCTTGCAATTGCAATTCTTTTCAACACGTCTTTTAATTCTTTCGAAAGTAAATTGGAAACTTTGGTGAAGGAAGCTCTGTCTCGATGCAAGAGTTGGTCTCTTGTCACAGGAACAGAGTGCTCTAAGCCTTGAGGTTTAGAGCAACTCCATAAAGACATAAGTCTTCATTAAAGAAGGTAAAGTATACTTTTTCACATAAGTACTGTACCTGCACTAGTGCAAGCAGATTGCAACAGTGCAAGAACAGGTTGCTTAGTGTAGAAGGAAGATCAATTGTGAAATAGATCTTGCAAGGTCCCACTTGTTAAACTATTAGCCATCTATACTGAAGATAAACATAGTATTCCATTTCAGCATTTAAGATTGCTTCCAGTTGTGTGAAAGTTCCTTTACTTGATTTCCTCGCCAACTATTCTTTTACATTCCAACACTAGAATTTCTTTGGTGTCGATTGTCTTTAAGATTGTTTTTTGTCTCATTAAGCAACATTTCATTTAAGAAGTAGGATTAGGAATAGGAAAAGTTTGTATCACTTTTGGCATTTCCTGTGCTTCGTCTCTAAGTTTACAAACCCCTGGGTTGACAATTAAGTGTTGAGGAGTTTGCTTCAATGCAATTCCTTCACCTAACATTTTGGCGTTGTTGCCGAGGAGGTGATTTGAATTGGTAAGAATTTTCCATTTTTGCAATAGGGGTAAGTCTACTATTATTTTTTTTGTAGTGTGCTTCTATTTTGTTGAAGAAATTTATAGGTGTCCAGTTATTTTTAAGTTGCAACATTTTTATTGGAATTTTGTTTTGTCATTTTTTGAAATGAATGCCTAAAAGAGGTATGGGTTCGAAGCCCACTTGGGGCCAAAGAAATACTGATAAATCTGAAACCAAATCTCATATTTGGCCTTCTTTTGCAGGCGGAAAGTCCAAACAAATCTAGACTAATCACACAGGAACAGTCCACTTGGGCTCTAGCAGCAGTGTTCCAAATGTGACACAACCCTCAAAGGGGAAGAAGGAGACTATTAAAACCCATAGTCAGCATTCTCAGCCTGTTGAGAGTGGTTCGTGTGGAAGAAAAACAATGGCAAATCAGGAAGACCATGCAGAAGGAACTGGTGAAAATCAATTAAATGAGGAACAATCCACCTTTGGATTCCCAATTATGGATCCAGATACACAAGCACAAATGAAAAATATTTCACCATTATCTCTTCCTCATTTCTATGGTAAGGTACATGAAAGTATAGACTCTTTCTTAATAGAGTTTGATATTTTTTGTAGAAGTTATGATTATTCATTTGATGTCCAAAAGTTAAAGTTGTTTCCTACTAATCTCAAGGACGCAGCACTCCGCTGGTTCATGGGACTAGGAGGAAACACTATATCTTCTTGGGAACTAATGAAGAGAGTGTTCTTGTCAACATATCAAGAATATTGTAAGACTAGAGATATTCAAGATGAAATCTTTACTTTTGTGAAAAATGATGATGAGACTCTAGAGGACTACTTGGAGAGATTCTTGTACATCCTCCAGAGGTCAAAGCAAAAATTTTATCTAAGTACCATTAGAACCTTGTTCTTACGGGGGCTTACTAAGGATGCTAGGAATAAGCTAAATCTATTAGGACAAGGGGATATTGCTAAAAAATCTTTTGATCAAATCTGCGACTTGTGTAAGAAATTCTCGAGGAACCAATATAGATCCGGTAAAGGAATTGGGAATAAAAATAAGAAAACCGAATCTACTGATGCTATGATTATTGGATTAGAAAACAAAATGGACAATATGAAAATTGAAATAATGAATAATATTAGTAAACAAATAGACTCTTTAAAGTTCCAGCAAAAACTTGTACAGGAACAAGAGTCATTGTCTATTTTTTGTCCAAAATGTAGAAGAAAGCATCTTTTAAGACAATGTCCTCTCGATATTAAAGAAACTAATAAATGTGCAGTTTGTACAAATAACCATGCCATGGAAAAATGTCCCTCCATACCTGGGCTGAAAGTTGTACTTGAAGGAGGACAACCTGAAGCCGAATCACTGCATGTTATGGGAGCATGAATAAATTGGCCTCAGGTAAGTGCAGGTATGGCTCCTGAACCTCCACCGCATTTTTTTGGTTATAATGCACATTCATATTTCTATCCTAACAATAGTCACTCTCAACATTAGTAGCATGGGAACCAATATCATTATGGACAACCCTCCCAATCTTGGCAACAACGATGGAGAGGGCAAAACCATTCATATCATTCACACCATTCCTATCCTGCACCTATGCAATCATACCCTCCTACATATGCACCTTACCCAATGCCACAACCATCATTACCTCAGATGAGTCAGCAAATGCCACCATTGCCTTTACCTCCACTGTTTCAACCTTCTTAGCTTCCTGCCCAACCTTTACCCAACCCCAATAACAAAGTGGTACAAATGATCCATTCTATGAACCCACTTTCCTCATCCAGATATCAGTACATGCCAATTAGATTCAATGACCTCCAATTGAGATCGAGGAAGATAGTAACCTCAGAAAATCAAAACCAACCTATGGTGATTATCAATGAGAAAGGTGAGGGGGAAACTCCTAACCATTCTGAAAAATATGACACCATCTGTTAGGCCCCTATACTACTAGTGTAACCCCTTATTGTTATTATTACAACCCCCTTCTTATATTGTTGTACCCATGCAATCCCCATATTGTTACTATTGTGCCCCATAGAAGCCCACTATTGTTATTATTGTGCCCTTAAATTATTATTGTTATGTCAGCTTCGATTATATTATGACGCCTTAGACTCCTATATATAGAAAGGAGGTCTTTTCATTTGTATCATCCAAGAACTGTTCATTTGTGTAATGTAAAGGAGGTTTCCCCCTCGAAGAGGCTGAATTATAAGGCATTCATCTATCTTTTCTATCTTTTTGTGAGCTGGTTTCATAACATTTGGTATCAAAGCTTTGAATTCTAGGGTGTCGCTGCTCCAAACAGGTCATCGTGGCATTTTCGCTAGAAATTGTTTTCGGCGACGTGTTAGAAGCAAAAAAAAAAACCCATTTGAGAAGAAATCATTATGAACCTTGGGTCCGAATTTTAGAGCTTTTTGTGCAATATTTGCGGAGTTATCATCTGAGGAAGTTGGTCTTTTTGCAAACTCTTGAATTACATTCCAAACAGGTGACCTAGGGAAAATAGTGATAACTTTTGTTTTGAGCATCAGATTGAAATTTCATAAGAACTTACAAAAAGAGGATGGACTGTAGTTTCCTTTGTATATTGTTTCAAATCCTAAGGTCAAAACAGTGACATGTGGCACTTCATACAAGTTTTCTCTTCTGAAAAGGTATATAATCAGGTCATCTTGGGAGATTGTGTATAAATCTTTCTTGGAGAATCTAAATTCAATCAGACTGGTGGCATTGAAAAGAGGACACAGAGGGATACCACAAGTCATGATCTCAGAATTGGAAGTTCCAAAATTACAGAGTTACAGTCGTTTCAAGGTCGAGCTCCTAAAATCAAGAAAAAGCGAGATGAGGAAGTTTGATGGCAAGGATCTGGTAAATTGGATACTACAGATGGAGAAATACTTTGATCTACATGGTGTACCACTCTTATGAAAGGTATTCATTGCATCTTCATATTTAGAACAAGATCAATTTTTATGGTATAAAGGGCTTTGTTCTTGTAAACAACTTGTTATGTGGTCAATTTTCATGGAGGAAATTATAGCACATTATGAGAATACAAAGAGCAACACCTTCTTTAGAGAAACACCACAAAAATTGGAAGAAAAAAGAGAAAAAGGACTTTGTTACAAAGTGGAAAGCAAAATTATGGCAACAAGGCATTATACCCCTTACAACTATAAAGATGGAAGTGTTGTTTCTCCTAGCCTTCCACAACCTACAAGGGTTACACCACAACAATTGGAAGAAAAAAGAGAAAAATGACTTTGTTACAATTGTGATAGCAAATGCACTAAAGGTCATAAGTGTGCTGAGAAGAAATTATTTTACATAGACTATGAAGAGGAGGAAGAAAAGGATCAAGAAACATCAAAAGAAGAGGATATATACCTAGACCCAACCCCAGAGAAAGAAGAAATGAATCTGACCATATCTTGTAAAGCATTGGCAAGAATTACCACTCCTCAAACTCTAAAGATAGAAGGACATATCAAGAAGAAAAAGGTTCAAGAAGTGAAAGATCACATCAAGAAAGAAGAAATGAATCCAACCATATCTTGTAATGCATTGGCTGGATTTACCACTCCTCAAATATCCAGATAGAAGGACATATCAAGAAAAAATGTTCAAGTGAAAGACCACATCAAGAAAGAAGAAATGAATCCAACCATATCTTGTAATGCATTGGCCGGAATGGACACTCCTCAAACTATCCAGATAGAAGGACATATCAAGAAAAAAAATGTTCAAGAAGTGAAAGATCACATCGAGCATCAAGAAATGAATCCGACCATAACTTGTAAAGCATTGGAAGAAATTACCACTCCTCAAACTATCAAGATAGAAGGACATATCAAGAAGAAAAAGGTTCAAGCAGTGAAAGATCACATCGAGCATCAACAA
>APFE031195978.1:17305-43846 GCA_000404065.3 Pinus taeda | reverse complement strand
AATACTACATGCACTTAAGAAATGGCGACCTTACTGAATGGGAAGACACTTCAAGGTAAAAATGGATCATGATAGTCTTAAATACTTTTTAGAACAACTATTATCTTTAGAAGAACAAAAAAAATGGGTCACGAATATGTTGGGTTGCGACTTTAACATCATCTATAAAAAAGGGAAGCAAAATTTTGTTGCAGATTCACTCTCAAGAAAGGAAGAGGATGTGGAAGCATTTTTTTGTGCTATTTCTATTATCCAACCAGATTGGATAAACGAATCAAGGGATGAATGGAACAAGGACAAAGAAGTATGGCCACTCATTCAAAAGTTGTAGAAGATCCCAATTCAAACAATATTGCTAGAAATTGAAGAGGAAGGAAAAATCATATTTGAACCTGGAGCAATCATAGAAGCAAGAACCCGACAGCTACGAAATCAATCAAATTCAGAGTATCTCATCAAGTGGAAAAAATTACCCACTGAAGATTCCAGATGGGAGGACAAGAATTTTATACAGAAGCATCAAGAACTACTCAAGCATTGAGGACAACACTTTTTGAAGGAGAGGGGCATGTTAGGCCCCTATACTACTAGTGTAACCCCCTATTGTTATTAGTACAACCCCTTCTTATATTTTTGTACCCATGTAGTCCCCATATTGTTACTATTGTGCCCCATAGAAGCCTACTATTGTTATTATTGTGCCCTTCAATTATTATTGTTATGTCGGCTCTGATTATATTATGACCCCTTAGACTCCTATATATAGAAAGGAGGTCTTTTCATTTGTATCAACCAAGAATTGTTCATTTGTGTAATGTAAAGGAGGTTGCCCCCTCGAAGAGGCTGAATTCTAAGGCATTCATATATCTTTTCTATCTTTTTTTGAGCTAGTTTCATAACACCATCCAACCTATCCTTGTACCTTTTTATCCTTTTTTGTGTTCTTCCAACCGACCTCCCTATCCATAGAGGTTAGTTGTGGAGACGAAAGACCACATTCCTGAGTCTAGCTTGGCTTCTGATCTTAGGAACCTTTTCGTAAAGGTACCTTTGCTCCAAGATATTAAAGAGATCCCCATTTGTACAAAAATCATTAGGGAACTTTGTCTCAAGAAGCAAGGGAGGAGAAGATTACAACCTCAAACCATTAAATTTTTTGGTAGAGAAATAGAGTTAATGACGAGGTGTATGCACATGGAGAAATATACCGACCCTAAAAACCCTATTGTCTATGTTCATATAGGTGATGTCCTTGTCTCCAATGTACTTATAGACCTAGGGTAGCCATTAATGTTATGACCAATCAAATCATGGATCAACTTGGATTGGTCCATATTCATCCTACTCCCATTTTGCTTGAACTAGCAGACAGATCTAAAATCAAGCCAAAATGGGTGTTGGATGATGTGGTCGTTTCTCTAGACTCTTGGAAATATCCTACAGACTTCATTGTGCTTTAGCCAAAGAACCCTATGCGAGGACATCCCTTGATCTTAGGATTACCATGGCTTGCTATGATCGATGCTTATATCAAATGTTGTTCTTGTGACATGTATATTTCCAATGGAGATTCCAAGAAGAAGGTCACCTTATATCCACCTACTAGATCCATTCAGGAGCTTCGAGACACTTTATGGTTACACTACAGTAGTGATGAGGAAACTCAACCTATTTCCTTCATACATCATAATGTTGAGTTCTCGCAGGAGGGTGAGATTCAAGACTTCCTGAACAATATAGACACCATGCCCAATTTTGAGTCATTGAGTCAGATTTTTAGTCTAGATTTTCAAGAAAGATATGACTCTCTACCTCCCTCGCCACCATCTTTAGTGACACCTTTGTGTACTCTTGAGCTTGATACCACTCTTGTTGAGATTATTCCAGGTAAATCCTTGCATATCAGTTCAGACTTGGATTCTTCCGAGCAAGAGCAGCTTGTGAATTTGTTGCAAAACCATCTTGATGCCTTTGCATGGCGCTATGAAGATATGAAAGGCATCCCTCCTGAAACTTGTACCCACCATATCTATATTCAGGATGGAGCCCGACCTGTATGGAAACCCCAAAGGCAAATGAACCCAGCTCTAAGAGATGTTGTAAAGGAAGAATTGCAAAAACTCTTAGATGTTGATTTTATCTATCTCATTTCTGACGGCCAGTGGGTCTCTCCATTGGTCTTAGTCCCAAAAAAAGATGGGAGATGGTGCATTTGTATTGACTACAGAGAATTTAACAAAGCCACTCTTAAATATTACCTCCCCCTTCCTTTCCTCGATCAGGTACTTGATACCCTTGCTGGTAAGAAGTACTTTTCTTTTCTAGATGGATTTAGTGGGTATAACCAGATACAGATTGCACCCGAGGATCAAGACAAAACCACTTTTACATGTCCATGGGGTACATTTTCTTACCGATTGCTTCCCTTTGGGCTATGTAATGCCCCGCTACCTTTCAAAGGGCGGTCTTGGCCATTTTTGTTGACCTTGAGTGTGTGGAAATATATATGGATGACTTTTCTGTGTTTGGTGATTCATTTCAGGAACCCCTCAAGAATCTAGAAAAAGTGCTTCTTCACTGCCAAGAATCTCATTTCGCCTTGAGTGATAAAAAATGTAGATTAGTGTGCAAGGAAAGGGTGGTTCTTGGCCATCTTATTTCTGACAAAGGTATCCAGGTTGACCCTGCAAAAATAGAAATTATTTTGAGTCTTCCTATACCCAAAACTAAAAGGGAAGTGAGGGATTTTCTACGACATGCGGGCTACTATAGGAGATTCATTAAGAATTTCTCAAGGATAGCTACCCCCCTTTTCTGACTTTTGGCTAAAGATAGTGATTTTTCCTGGTCCACAGCTTGCCAACATTCCTTTGAGACATTGAAGGAAAAACTAGTCTAGGCACCAGTTTTGAGAGGACCAAACTGGTCCCTGCCATTTCGTATTTCCTCTGATGCCTCATATACTGCTATTGGCACAATTTTAGGACAAGAAGAAGACAAACAATCTTATGCTATTTATTTCATTAGTAAAAACTTGTCACCCACTAAACTAAATTATACGGTTACTGAGAAAGAGATTTTAGCTGTAATTTTTTCCATTAATAAATTCAGACATTATATTACAGGATATGAAGTCTTTGTGCATACTGACCATTCCACAATAATATATTTGATGAATAAACCATTAACTAGTGGTAGAGTGACTATGTGGTATTATTGTTACAATAATTTAATATTACCATTATTGATAGACCATGAAAATCTAATGTAGTAGCAGATTATCTTTCAAGATTAAATAATCCTGGTGAAGCAATTCCTGTTGATGATGATTTTCCTGACGAACATATTTTTGTTCTGTCAACAAAATCTCCATGGTTTTTTGACATAGCTAACTAATTAGTCACTGGAAAATTGACACCTCACTTATCTGCTCGTGAAAAGCAGAATATCATACATAAAAGCACTGCATATTCCTGGATTCAAGGAGACCTCTTTTACACTGGAGCAGATCTCATTATCCGCTAATGTGTAAGAGAGGAAGAAGTGTTTGATATTTTAAAATCTTCCCTTGATGAACCTTGCAAGGGTCACTTCGCTGTTAATCAGACTGCATAAAAAGTGTTACGAGCTGGCTATTTTTGGCCCTCCTTGTTTAAGGAAGCCAAACAATATGTCAAACAATGTGACAGTTATCAATGAATTGGCAAAACTAATCAAACCAATGAAATGCCTTTATGTCCTCAGGTTATGATTGAGCCTTTTGAAAAATGGGCCATTGATTTTGTAGGACTAATAAATCCAAGGTCATTAAATAAAAATCATATTTTGGTTTGTACAGATTTCGTTACAAAATGGGTAGAAGCTAAAGTTGTTTCTTTTGCTACTAAAAGAGTTGTTGATTTTCTTTTTAATGAAATCTTTACTAGATTTGGTGTGCCTAGATAAATTGTTTCTGACAATGGACCGCAATTTATTTCTAATCTGGTACAGGGTGTGATGGAGCAGTACAAAATATGGCACATGAAATCTACACCGTATCACCCGCAAGCAAATGGTCAGGTGGAGTCCCCAAACAAGGTGATTAAGTCCATCCTCACAAAGACAGTAAATATTCACATAAAGGATTGGGCTAACAAATTACCGTAATCTTTGTGGGCATAACAAACCACTTGGAAGAACAGTATAGGACACACACCATATGAATTGGTGTACGGGAAACATGTCCTCTTGCCAACAGAATTCCAGATCAAGAATTTCAGGACTGCAATCTAATTGGGGCTAGATCTCTCTAAAGCACAATGGCAGTGTCTTCTACAGCTGAATGAGTTAGATGAATTTCGAAGGGATGTTATTCAGCAAAACATCTTGGTTCAATAACAGCGAAGAAGTGGCATGACAATTCTATCCAGAAGAAGCAATTCCAACTAGGTGATTGGGTGCTCCTCTACGATTCTAGATTCAAATATTTTAAAGGGAAATTCCATACACGCTAGATGGGACCCTATGAGGTATTCAAAGTGTTTGAAAATGGAGTGGTAGAAATCAAAACTATTGATGGATGGAATTCTGTGTTCCTAGTAAATAGGCATAGATTGAAGGTATATTTTCAGCCCCTTACTAAAGAAGCTTTTATGCAGCAAGTCCAACGACAATCTGAAAAGGAGTTGGTAGGTGGTAACACCAACCTGTTGAAGATTTGATTCTTTTTTTTCCTTATTAGAAAAAAAATAATAAAAGAAAAATGACAAAAAAAATCTTGTAATTATGAAAATCAATTGACTCACGTGATTGCAGAAGGATCAACCTGAAAAGCAGCATGCTGGCAAGAAGATCGAAATTTCTATAAAAAGGGAATGTTACTTGAATTTTAGATATGCTAGCTACCACCAAGAAGAAGCAGGTTCAAGGAACCCAGCCCTTACCTAAGTTTGGGGTAACTAGCATGGAAATTTTTATCCTGCTTAATTCCTGCTGCAATTACTTTTTCCAGCACCAGTGCAGGCAGACCTTGAAGATTAAATTTTTCCTTTCTTCTATTTTCCCATTTTTTAATTCCCACTATTTTTCTTTTTCTAAATCCCCAATGAATTCACCTCCTCTTTCTTCTAAAGAAAACTACCCTTACCCGATCTCGTAAAATCCCTCTATTTCCCTTGAATTTTTTCCACATCCCATTCTCGTTTATCCCCCTTGGTGATATTGTTCTTGGAATCCCTATAGTAATGTTCCTTCCCATTCTGAAAATCACCCCTTTCCCAATTCTTTATTCCCTCATAAATTGATTACAAAATTTGATGCAGTCAATCCAGAAGGCATGCTCATGAAACACCAAAGGATGGTGAATAAAACTTTCTTTGTAGATTGAGGCAAAAAAAAAAAATTCCAGCTACATAATTGTGTTCTATCATAATTGTTATTTTGGTAAAATCCCCAGTGCAAGATGTGCAGTGCAAGAAGTTAGTGCAAGAAGGATCAGTACAGGAGCGCGGGCCACTATGGAAGCAAGTGTAAAACAAATTTCACACAGTACAGGAGCATCTTATGAAGAATTTTTATGGAATTTTATTACTCTGTACATGATTGATTCCTGCACTGATAGATCATAGCATTATATATTTTAATTGATACTTTGTTTTATCATTTACTAACTTAGGAAAAATTTTAAAGTATAAGATATTTTGAATCCTGAAATCTAATTTTTTAAATGGGTTCTAAAATGTCTTAATTGAATTATGAGGTAGACCGTAGGATAGTACAGGTTGTCCGATCATAGTTGACCTCCCTTTGAACCAATCTCACATCACTTGTTCATCATTGTCTTACCTCCTAACTCAGTCATTATGACTTTTACACCGCCGCCGCATAAGCCTATGCCACATCCAATCATTATTGCTCACCCATAGTAGGATGATACGTATCTGCATCGGAACCAAGCAGTCGTTCTTTTATCATTAAACATGTTTAGTTGGATGGGACTAAAAAGACAAAGGATGGATGGAACTCCGACATAAAATTCTCAACAACCGTTGGTATCACTCACTAAAATCCTTTTGAGGTTATGACAGGGAATTGTGGCAAATTTGAACATGGCACCCATAAGGAATGAGCCATCGTCCTTGAAGGAGATAGAAATGACTACGAAATACTGAACAGTCTTGCACTATTGCAAGAATCCGTTTCCTTCCATTTTTGCAGAAGTTTGATGGCTTTGACATCGCCATGGTGCTGGAGTTTGCGAAGACGTTTGGAGGCCGAGCTAGGGTTGGCTCATTAGCATTCGAAGTCACAGAGGTGTCCATTGCAAGAACGATAGACTTGCCAACTACAGGGGATAAATGGTTCAAAAAGGAGCAGCTTGAAAAGAAAAGACGCCGTCGGTTTGTGAGTGACAAAAAGCTTAAAGTTAACTGGAAGAATGGGCTTCCACAGAGCACCATTCTGGGAAAATGGCGAGACCTCCTCTACATACTACAGAAATTTGTGACCTGTGAGGGACGTTACATGTAAGCGTTTGTGTACGACATGAGATTGTTATTGCACTTTGAGTCAGGGAAACTTATTAATTTTCCTTACTGCTTGCTCCAAAGTCTCAAGAAAATGGCGAAAGGTGCGTAGAGTGGGAACGCAAACCAAGTTGCATATAAGCTATGTCATCATGGGCTTATCATAATCCTTGTCAAGAAAGTGCTAGAAGAGAAGGGAGTGACCTGGAAGGCATTCTTGAAGGAGTTTCGGGCAAGGAGTGCATGGAAGTCTGCTAGCATAAGTACAAGCAAGAAAAGGAAGGTAGAGACACCATCCCCTACCAAGCAAAAGGGTAAAAGCATGCAGGTCCAAGCGAAAAAGAAGTGTGTCAAAGACACTCCGCCCTCGGCAAAGAAAAGAAAAAACAGAACCTTGACAAGGAAGAAGATTGTCTCTCAAGGGACGAATTAGTATCAGTCAAGCTCTTCGATTATGATTGATGAATCACCTCAGGTTTCGCCTAAAGACCATAACCTTTCATTGCTTGCAGATGCAGCAGCCCACACCATGGTAAACAAAGAGAACATGGAAAAGGAAGACGACATATTGTTGTCAACCCTTGTTCACGGATTAAGAAAGAAGAAGATGACACCGGGTGCAGAAGAAGTTCAGACAAAGGGTCATGAGGATGATGAGGCACAACACATGGAGACCATCGACAATTTCGATGAACAGGACATCAAAACCCTCAATGTTTTTGATGAACGCGATACTGAAGCCCCTGCTGGTTTAAATGAACTGGGTACTGAACCCCCTGAAGAATTGGAAGAATGGGGCATTAAAAACCCTGTGGAGTTAAGTGCACAAGGTATTGAAACCCTTGGCACGAAGGCTATAGAGGGAATCAAAACACTCAGTGATAAGAAAACACCAGGCACATAAACTTTTGGAGATGTCATAATGCAAATGCTAGACAACCTTAATCTCGATGATGACGGGACTTGCTTGGAGACCATTGTAGAGAAGGTATTTACACCAGAGGATCTGAGCACGGATCCCTCTACCCTCTACCTCAACAACCGAATAGTGGAATTAGAGTAGCAAGTTCATGACCTGGAGGTTTTGAACCAGGTCATGAAGGAGCAAAATTGGATAAAGCAAGGTGAGGCAGAGTTGTTGAAATGTGGCAACAAGAATAATCCAATTTTAATTTGTCCTTGAATTAAAATTGTGAATTAAAATTCGAATTTAGTCTCACCAGCTGCTTGAAAAATAATTAATTAATTCATCTTGTGTTAATTAGTTGGAGAAATTCAAGTTAGAATTCTTTCTGAAGTCATGCAACAGTTATCCCTTAAATTAAGGAGATTATCCCTTAATTAAGGAGATAAGATTGAGTTATATTTGAGTTGTAATTAGTTAGCTCAATTTACTGAGTTAAGTCCAGTTAAATTAGTTCCAAACTGTTTGAGGAACTAATTGTGAGTTATCAGTCAGTTGATGCATGCATGCACTCAACTACTGTACTCCAGATAACTGAAGATTCTCTCATCATTAACTCATTCATGTCTGTTCTGAGAAAGACCCAGTTGAGATTAAAGACATGGACAGTGTACTATCAGTTGCATGTGTTTTCCTATAAACAAAACTCATGCATGCAGAAGGAATTCATTCCTTGAGGATTGCACGGTTTTACAGGGTGTGAGATTAGTGTGAGTGATCAGTGTTCCACTTGGTAACAAGAGGATCACCCAGTAGAAACTGCGCAAGGAAACAAGAGCTTGGAGGGTAGAGGAGAAGGCTTATGAGAAATCTATTTTTCCTGTGAGCATCTATGAGGATTATACTGAGAGTTGGCTAGCTATGAGAGCTAAGGCTTTGTGTAATTCTAAGATATTTCCAACTTGTATGATAATACAGATAGTGGGGTTTTTAGCTGAGGCTTTCCCCTGAGTATTCTTTTGTGTTTCATGTGCATTGATTCCTCTTCTGGTTATATGTGTTCAGCTTGATCTTGCTCAAATCTTTTAAGCTTCCACAAATTGATTGTAGAAGTGGGTTAAAGCATTTTTTTTTGTTATATTGCATTATCAGGTTAATCTACAATCATAATTTCTACATGGTATCAGAGCAAAGTTTATCGGAGCTGTGAATAGTATACTAAGAAGAGAATTCGAAGTTTGAAGTTCAGGTTTGCAAGTGAAAATTAGAATTCTTATCATACTTCAAGGTTGGCCAATGGCGTTCAATGGCTTGAGACTCAAGTATGCCTTGAATGGTAGCTCGAATTGCATAGCATGGAAAGATCCATGGAGGCTATATTAGAAGACAACGGCTTGAAGGAATTCATTGATCAAGAAATCCAAAAGCCAACTTCAACTAATGCACAAGAGTTGGTTGAGTGGAAGAAGTGTGTGGTGAAGGTGAGATGGATCATCCTTCAGGGAGTTCGAGACCATATTGTTTCGAATCTCCATGGGAAGGATACTCAATTTTCAATGTGGAAGACATTGAAGGACCTCTACTAGAACAGTAGCGACCAGAGGAAATTGGCACTCAAGGACAACCTTCTAAGAATCAAGATGGAAAAGGGCAATACTATTTCCACATATCTGAACAAGCTCACCACCTACAGAGATGATTTTAGTGGTGATGTAATAACTATTGTCGATGATGATATGGTGAGCCTCGCTCTCCTTGGCCTTCCAAAGAGATGGAATAGCTACTAGGACTCTGTGAATGGAAGGGAGAAACTGTTGGATTGGGAACGACTACGGTCAGATCTCATGCAGGAGGAGATCAGGAGGAGCACATGAGATGGTTCTTCATCCAAGAATGATGATGAAGAAAATATGGCCTTAGAAATTAACTCAAGGAAAGGGAAGGGGAAGGCTTCCCATTCCAAATCAAATTCTTCTCATGGAGGGAAGAAGGTTGACAAGTCTAAAGTGAGATGCTTTAATTGTCACGAGATGGGACATTATGCGACTAATTGCCCATCGAAGAAGTCCAAGAAGGGATCCTTGAAAGGATTGAAAGGTGAGGCATTAGCCTCTCAATTCGAAATGGACTTTACCCTCATCACATGCATGGTCTCATCGATGATGGGTTGTGTCTGGTATCTTGACAGTTGAGCCTCATTCCACATGACCGGTGATAAAATTTTATTCAGTACCTTGGAGGAGAAAGACCTCAATATGCACATAGAGATGGGTGATGACGAAAGGTATAGTGTTTCAGGAGTAGGCACGGTTTCTTTTCAGAGGAAGCATGGAGCTCCTCTCACCTTGACAGATGTGATGTATGTGCCTGGGTTGAAGAAGAACTTGGTATCGGTCGTGATGTTGGAGGACAAAGGCTACGATGTTGTCTTCAGTAAAGGAAAGGTGTTTCTAAGACACATAGCCACAGGTCAAACCAAGAGGATAGGGATTTGGGTGAAGAATCTCTATAAACTAGAGGTAGATGATTGTGCAGCATTGAGTACGAAAGTAGAATTGTGCAAAGCCAAGATATTGGCAAGTTGTGGCATAGGTAGTTGGGCCATTTGCATCATGGGGCCTTGAAGATAATGCAACAGATATCTATAGGACTTCAAAAAGGTAAACTTGAGCAAGTTGACACATGCAAAGGTTGTACCTTGGGAAAGTACACCAAGTCTTCCTTTCATGATCAAGACAGTTGAGCAGAGGCTATCTTAGAGCGAGTTCATACTGATGTGTGTGGACCATTCTCGATGGCATCCACAACAAAGCAAAGGTATTATGTGATTTTCATTGATGATTATTCTCATAAATGCTAGATTTATTTCATGCAGAAGAAGGACCAAACCTTCACAATGTTTTGTGAGTTCAAGGCTTTGGTCAAGAAAGAGTCGGGGAAGAAGATCAAGGCCTTGAGAAGTGACAACGGTGGAGAATATGTCTCTCAAGAGTTTAAGGACTTCTGTGCAGTGGAAATAATTAAACGAGAGTTGACGGCACCTCATAACCCACAACAGAATGGGGTGGTCGAGAGGAAGAATAGAACTATTGTAGGGGAAGCACGTGTGATGTTGCATGACCAAGGCCTACCACTTCACCTGTGGGCTAAGGCATGCAACACAACAGTCTATTTGCATAATAGAAGCCCGCATCGCATACTTGGGATGGAGACACCAGAGGAAGCTTTCTCCAATAAGAGACCAGATGTGGGTCACTTCAGAATCTTTGGCTCATCGGTATATTTCCATGTGACAAAGGATGCACGGAAGAATCTTGAGTCGACAACCGAGTTGGGGATACTTGTGGGGTGCACTGATACACCCCACAACTATCGGGTGTATCTGCCTACCATTCGGAGGACAGTAGCTCGTAGAGATCCAAGTTTGATGAGCAGAAGGCCATGCGAGTTTCCCTTGAGAGGGAGCTCCAACTACAGGCTACGGAGGATATATTGGTTCCTAAGGAGGAGGAGCCTCAGACTAATGCGGAGCAGCTACATGCAGAGGTTCCAGGAGTGGAGACATCCACTCAAGCAGAGTCTTCCAGAGATGGACAGAAGTGCACAAGAGAAGCTGACAGATTATTGACGGATGCGAGAGAGAATGTGGGAGAACCATCTTCTCAATGCAAATAGAGGAGGTCACCTGAGAGGTACACTTGATACATGGCCCTTGTTGGGGAATGTGTTGAGACTGAGCCATCTTCCTTTGAGGAATCATAGCAGCAGCCAATTTGGGTTGATGCTATGGTAGAGAAGTATGACTCCATAGTTCATAACCGTGTTTGGGACGTGGTTCCAAGACCAGAGAACAAGTCACTTGTGAGTTCCTGATGGCTTTACAAGGTAAAGAAAGTTGTTGATGGTAGTGTGGAGAAGCATAAGGCAAGATTTGTTGCCCGTGGTTTTTCACAGGTTGAGGGGATTGACTATGATGAGACTTTTTCTCCTGTCGCAAGGTAATCATCTATCAAATTGATGTTGGCACTATCAGCGTAGATCGATTGGAAGATCCATCAAATGAATGTGAAGACTACATTCCTCAATGGCGAGATTAAGGAAGAGGTGTACATAGAGCAGCCGGAAGGTTTTCAGACATTTGATCATGAGTCGCATGTGTGCCGACTCAAGAGAGCTTTATACGAACTGAAGCAAGCACCTCGTGCTTGGTACACTAGGATAAACAACTACTTCACCAGGTTGGGCTTCACAAAGAGTGAAGCGGATGCGAACCTGTACCACATCATGGTGAAAGGTAAGTCGTTGATCATTGTACTTTATGTTGATGATCTCATATTGACAGGTGATGATTAGTTGATCATGTCTTTCAAGGAGGACCTTGCAAGATAATTTGAAATGAAAGACATGGGTCTCATGCATTACTTCCTTGGCATGGAAGTGTGGCAGAAGGATGGGGAGTTGTTTGTGTCTCAGGGCAAGTATGCCAACGAGATACTCAAGAGATTCCACATGGAGAAGTGCAAGCCCATGCAGACTCCTCTGGCAGGTAATTGGAGGAAGGAGGATGCTACTTCCGGAGAAGTAGTAGAGGCTACTGTGTACAGGCAGCTTGCGGGTTCTCTAATGTACTTAGTGAACGCACGACCAGATTTGTGCTATTCGGTGAACCAGCTGAGTCAAGTGATGGTTCAGCCTACCAAGATGTTTTGGAAGGCGGAAAAGCATGTATTGAGATACCTCATAGGCACATCTCAGTATGGATTATGGTACAGATAGAAAGAGGGAGTGAAGCTATAGGGATTCACTAATGCATATTGGGCAGGGAGTTCATCAAATCAGAAGAGAACATCAAGAGGGATTTTCAACCTTGGGTCAGCTGTAGTTTCTTGGTACAACAAGAAACAGAGGTTGGTTGCACTCAATTCGGCAGAGGTTGAATACATGGCTGCAAGTTAGGCAGAATGTGAGGCCATCTAGATGCGGAAAATCCTAGTTGGTTTGTTTGATCAGAGGATGGATCCAACTGTGATCTATTGTGATAATCAAAGTTGCATCAAACTCTCTGAGAATCCAATATTTCATGATAGGTACAAGCACATCGATATCCGACACCATCATCTCAGAGACTGTGTAGTGAGGAGGATCATGTTGCCGCAGTATATTTCGACAGAGGAGCAAGATGCTAACATTTTAACAAAGGCATTATCAAAGTGTAAATTCGAGTTCCATAGAGACAGGATCGGGGTGGCAGATAATCCCTTTCTTGTTGAGAGGGAGTGTTGAAATGTGGCAACAAGAATATTCCAATTTTAATTTGTCCTTGAATTAAAATTCGAATTTAGTCTCACGAGTTGCTTGAAAAATAATTAATTAATTCTTCTTGAGTTAATTAGTTGGAGAAATTCAAGTTAGAAGTTTTTCTGAAGTCATGCAACAGCTATCCCTTAAATTAAGGAGATTATCCCTTAATTAAGGAGATAAGATTGAGTTATATTTGAGTTGTAATTAGTTAGCTTAGTTTACTGAGTTAAGTCCAGTTAAATTAGTTCCAAACTGTTCGAGGAACTAATTGTGAGTTCAAGGCTTTGGTCGAGAAAGAGTCAGGGAAGAAGATCAAGGCCTTGAGAAGCGACAACGGTGGAGAATATGTCTCTCAAGAGTTTAAGGACTTCTATGCAGTGGAAAAAATTAAACAAGAGTTGATGGCACCTCATAACCCACAGCAGAATGGGGTGGTCGAGAGGAAGAACAGAAATTTTGTAGGGGAAGCACGGGCGATGCTCCATGACCAAGGCCTACCACTTCACTTGTGGGCTGAGGCATGCAACACAGTGGTCTACTTGCATAATAGAAGCCCGCATAGCATACTTGGGATGAAGACACCAGAGGAAGCTTTCTACAGTAAGAGACCAAATGTGGGTCACTTCAGGATCTATGGCTCATCGTTATATTGCCATGTGACAAAGGATGCACAAAATAAGCTTGAGCTGATAGCAAAGTTGGGGATACTTGTGGTGTACACTGATACACCCCACAACTATCAGGTGTATCTGCCTACCAGTCAGAGGACAGTGGTTCACAGAGATCTCAAGTTTGATGAGCAGAATGCCATGCGACTTTCCCTTGAGAGGAAGCTCCAACTACAGGTTGTGGAGGAACTTTTGGTTCCTAAGCAGGAGGAGCCTCAAACTAATGCGGAGCAGTTGCATGTAGAGCTTCCAGGAGTAGAGACATCCACACAAGTAGAGTCTTCCAGAGATGGAGAGAAGTGCACAAGAGAAGCTGACAGATTGTTGACAGATGCGAGAGAGAATGTGGAATAACCATCTTCTTAGCAAAGACAAAGGAGGTCACCTGAGAGATACACTTGATACATGGCCCTTGTTGGGGAATGTGTTGAGACCGAGCCATCTTTCTTTGAGGAAGCAGTGCAACAGGTGATTTGGGTTTATGTTATGGTGGAGGAGTATGACTCCATAATTCGTAACAGTGTTTGGGACATGGTTCTGAGACCGGAGAACAAGTCAGTTGTGAGTTCCCGTTGGCTTTACAAGGTAAAGCAAGCTGCTGATTGTAGTGTGGAGAAGCATAAGGTAAGAATTGTTTCCCATGGTTTTTCACAGGTTGAGGGGATTGACTATGATGAGACTTTTTCTCCTGTCGCAAGGTACTCATCTATCAGATCGATGTTGGAACTATCAACACAAATGGGTTGGAAGATCCATCAGATGGATGTGAAGACTGCATTCCTCAATGGAAAGATTAAGGAAGAGATGTAGATAGAGTAGCCAAAAGGTTTTGAGACCTTTGACTATGATTCGCATGTGTTCTGACTCAAGAGAGCTTTGTACAACCTGAAGCAAGCACCTCGTGCTTGGTACACCAAGATAGACAACTACTTCACCGGGTTGGGCTTCACAAAGAGTGAAGCAAATGCAAACCTGGACCACATCATGGTGAAAGGTATGTCATTGACCATTGTACTTTATGTTGATGATCTCATATTAACAGGTGATGATCAGTTGATCATGTCTTGCAAGGAGGACCTTGCAAGAGAATTTGAGATGAAATACATGGGTCTCATGCATTACTTCCTTAGCATGGAAGTTTGGTAGAAGGATGGGAGTTGTTTGTGTCTCAAGGCAAGTATGCCAAAGAGATACTCAAGAGATTCCACATGGAGAACTACAAGCCCATGTAGAATCCTCTAGTAGGTAACTGGAGGAAGGAGGATGCTACTTCAGGAGAAGTAGTAGAGGCTACTATGTACAGGCAGTTTGTGGGTTCACTGATGTACTTAATGAACACACGACTAGATTTGTGCTATGCAGTGAACCAGCTGAGTGAAGCGATGATCAGCCTACCAAGATGTTTTGGAAGGCAGAAAATCACGTATTGAGATACCTCAAAGGCACATCTCATTATGGATTATGGTACAGATAGACAGAGGGAGTGAAGCTATAGGGCTTCACTGATGCAGACTTGGTAGGGATTCCATCAGATCGGAAGAGCACATGAGGAGAGATTTTCAACCTTGGGTTAGCTACAATTTCTTGGTACAGCGGGAAATAGAGGTCGATTGCACTCAGCTCGGTAGAGGCTAAATACATGGTTGCAAGTCAGGCAACATGTGAGGCCATCTGGATGTAGAAAATCCTAGTTGGTTTGTTTGATCATAGGATGGATCCAACTGTGATCTATTGTGATAATCAGATTTGTATCAAACTCTCTGAGAATCTAGTATTTCATGATAGGTCCAAGCACATCGATATCCAGTACCATCATCTCAGAGACTGTGTAGCGAGGAGGATCATGTTGCTGCAATATATTTTGACAGAGGAGCAAGATGCTGACATTTTGACAAAGGCATTGTCAAAGTGTAAATTCGAGTTCCATAGAGACAAGATCGGGGTGGCAGATAATCCCTTTCTTGTTGAGAGGGAGTGTTGAAATGTGGCAACAAGAATATTCCAATTTGTCCTTGAATTAAAATTCGAATTTAGTCTCACGAGTTGCTTGAAAAAAATTAATTAATTCATCTTGAGTTAATTTGTTGGAGAAATTCAAGTTAGAAGTCTTTTTGAAGTCATGCAACAATTATCCCTTAAATTAAGGAGATTATCCCTTAATTAGGGAGATAAGATTGAGTTATATTTGAGTTGTAATTAGTTAGCTCAGTTTATTGAGTTAAGTCTAGTTAAATTAGTTCCAAACCGTTTGAGGAACTAATTGTGAGTTATCAATCAGTTGATGCATGCATGCACTCAACTAGTGTACTCCATATAACTAAAGATTCTCTCATCATTAACTCATGCATGTCTATTCTAAGAAAGACCCAGTTGAGATTAAAGATAAGGACAATGTACTATCAATTGCTTTTGTTTTCCTATAAACAAAACTCATGGATACAGAAGGAATTCATTCCTTGAGGATTGCACAGTTATACAGGGTGTGAGATCAATGTGAGTGATCAGTGTTCCACTTGGTAATAGGAGGATCACCCAGGAGAAACTACGCAAGGAAATAGGAGCTTGGAGGGAAGAGGAGAAGGCTTATGAGAAGTCTATTTTGCTTGTGAGCATCTGTGAGGATTTTACTGAGAGTTGGCTAGCTGTGAGAGCTAAGGTTTTATGTAATTCTGAGATATTCCCAACTCGTATGATAATACAGATAGTGGGGTTTTTAGCTGAGGCTTTCCCCTGAGTATTCTTCTGTGTTTCATGTGCATTGATTCTTCTTCTAGTTATATGTGTTCAGCTTGATCTTGTTCAAATCTTTTAAGCTTCCGCAAATTAATTGTAGAAGTAGGTTAAAGTATTTTGCTTTGGTTATATTACATTATCAGGTTAATCTACAATCAGAATTTCTACAAGAGTTGTTCGCAGAAGTCAAGAAGCAGAAACAGCAAGTGAAAGTATGGAAATATCGGGCTTCCAAGTGAGACAAATACCTCAAGAAGGTGACTAATCAGCTGAAAGGAGCTCGAGGTAAAAATCCAAAGATAGTGAAAGCAGGGATAAGTACTGAAGCAAAGGATTGAGAGCTAGCCGCCCATTTTTTAAGATTTTTTATAGAAGGTAAAATGTTGTGTGAGGACACACAACAGCTTAGGAATGGGAGGATGTTGGTGTCCCAAATTTCTCTATTTTTACCCTATTCCCATAAGCCTTAAAAATCTATTTTATCTCTATTTAACCCTCTCATTCCTGCACTAGTCCAAGATAATCATCTATTCCTACATATACTTCAAATTTCATAATTAAGATTTATTAAGTGATTTATTAATTACTTTACATAGATTTCATGCATTTTAGTATCTCTTGTAACTTATGTTTAACTTTCCTAAAAGTAATTGAAGAAATAATTGTTAATCGTTATTTAGCGTGATCAGTGCAGGCAGATTCCTACACCACCAACGAGTTGCTCCGTGATCTCCATGATATTCCACGCGGGCGTTTTTTATCCACGACTCCTAGTTCGGTTGCAAGCTATCTGAGGATGGACATTGGTGGCATATAGTCAGGGATGCTTGCCAAGAATATGGTCTATAGCTAGCAAAGTTTGTGCCTTATTATAACCATTAGTCAGTTTTGCAATGTTGTTTGTTAGTTCGTTTGGATGAAAGGCTTGAATAGGAAATGAGTGTAATTAGCAGAATATGGGTAAGGCTGAGAGACTGTATATAATGTAGACTGTAGGTAGAGCCAAGGGAGTAATCTATGAGTTATAATTTCATTTGCTTTGTGATTTTGTATCACCCTCGGTTCTGGGCTAGACTCGCACTATCATATATATTTTTTGATCAAGTTAATATAAGGAACGTGCCACGTTTTATTCATGTTGTGTTTAATTTCTATTTCATGTGTGATTAAGTGCTGAACCGTTTCGTTTCCTAAATGGGAAATGAACCTGTTGGCTAGGGCCCAACCAACCCAACTCATTTACCCTTATGCTTTTTCCATTTAAAAAGTCTATGTGAACATTTATTCATTTGAAATTGCGTGGATTTGATTGCTCTTATGTTTATTTCAAAGATCTGAGTTAAATTCATTTCATAGTCAAGCGTGAATGGATTTGTAGTTTGAAAGTTTAAATAATTTTCTTTCTTTCTTGCAATTTCTTTCCTGCAAATTACTTTCTTTCAATTTCCTTCCTGCATTTTTTGTCTTAGTTTGCTTCCACTCAGGTCGTGCTGGAAGATTCTTCCTGTACCAGTGCATGTAGTTTCCTACACTCTGGTTTTACTTTACAGCAATTGTTACGTTCCTTTTCCTGTTTATAATTTCATTTATTCCTACAAGCAAATGTATTGTCAATTTAAGTAATCATTCTCGATGTTAAGAATTATACTTCTGAACGATCTTTACATGAATTAAGAAAGAATGTTATTACAAACACCATACTTTATACTTGTAGTTTATGACTTAAGAAAAAGGAATAGAAATGTTATAACTGAATTGTCGAAAGTTAGTTGATGCATGCAAAGTACTTTGATTATTGCTTGATTATTTTGAATTGTTTTTGCTTTATGAAGTTTAATTTCATTGCAATGTTCAATTAATTAAATCATTCTTTTTCACATGTAATTTATCTCATAATCTAGCTTGCACATGTACACTTCTTTGATTTTGCCTCAAGCTTTGTTCTATTTTATTTAGTAATGTGGACAAAGGTTTCACAACCAAAAGTCTTTAAAAATGAGTAATTTACCTTTTTACTTGTCCATGCCTCCTCTGGAATACCACCATCCAAGGAACTTAAAGGAACTCTATTAATTAGATAAACAGCAGTATCTACAGCATCTGCCCAAAATTGCAAAGGCAATCCTGCATGCAATCTCATGCACCTTGCACGCTCCATGATTGTCCTGTACATCCTTTCTGACACGCCATTTTCTTGTGGTGTTCCTGGAACTGTCTTCTCTCTATGAATTCCATTTTCTGAAGAGTACCTATCAAACTCTTTGCTGCAATATTCACCTCCATTATCTAATCTGAGACACTTCAACCTTTTTCCTGTCTCATTTTCAACCAAAGCTTTTCATTTGTTAAAAGTATCAAATACATCAGATTTATTTTGAATACAATAAATCCAGATTTTTCTCGTTGCATCATCAATAAAAGTAACATAATAATGAGAGCCACCAAGAGATGATACCTGAGCAGGTCCCCATACATCTATATGCACAAGCTCTAATTTTTCGCTCTTCTTTTTTTTCCCAACTCTAAGGAATCTAAATCTCTTATGTTTTCCATAAACACAATTCTCACAGAATTTTAAATCAACATGCTTCAAACCTGGAAACAAATTTCTTGAGTGAAGAATCTGTATCCCCTTCTCACTCATGTGCCCAAGCCTATGATGCCACAATGTCGTATCTTCTCCTATAGAGGTTAAAGCATTAACAAAATTAGAAATACCATTGCATAAATACAATGTACCGATATTTCCTCCTTTCTCTATTACCAAGGATCCTTTAGTGACTTTCCAGGTTTTATCTGTGAAAGTACTTACGCAACCTTCACCTCCCAACTGCCCTGTTGAAATCAGATTTTTCTTCAGATCTGGAACATGCCTTACCTCCTTCAATAGCCATTGATTTCCATTCTGTTGTCTTATGAAAATTGTACCCATTCCAACAATTTTACAAGTTTTATCATCACCCAATCAAACCTGTCCAAAATCTCCTTGAACATAATCACGAAAATGTTTCTTATTAGGTGTGGCATGGAATGAGGCCCCTGAATCTACCACCCAGGCATCAATAATATTTGCTAAAGAAAGAATCAAAGCATCTTGCAACACATCACTTGTTACATTCGCTTCATGATTAGTTTCTTGTTGCACGTCTCCTTCTTTTCCCTTTCGAGATTTGTAATATTTCTTTAGGTGTCCTTTCTTCCCACATTTCCAGCACACTATCCCCGATCTAAACTTGGATCTGCCTTTTCTTGACTTACTGCGTTATCCTGGGCTCTTTCCTCTTTCCAATTTTATTCCCGTAGTCTCTGCAGTCAAAGCATTACCTGATGTCTCACTGGAGATTTTCTGTCGCATTTCCTCGCTAAGGATTGCACCGACAACATCATCAAACTTTAAAGTACTAGATCCAGAGACAGAGTTACTAATGGCCATAACTAAACCATTCCAACTTTCCAGCAATGAGCACAGAAATAACAAAGCTCTAACTTCATCACCAAAATTTACCCCTACAAAACTTAACTAACTTGTAACTGTATTAAAATCATTTAAATGGTCTGCAACAGATCCACCTTCTAGCATCTTCATATTAAATAAATGCTTCATAATAAATACCTTATTAGAGGCTGAGGGTTTTTCATATAGTTTGGCCAATGCCGACATTAAACCCTTTGCTGTCATTTCCTTTGAAATATTAAACGCTACTGACACCGCTAGGCACAGCCTTATTGTTCCAAGTGTCTTTCTATCGAGAATATCCCATTATGTGTCTGTCATACTCATCGGCTTCTTTGTATTTCTGCTCAATGGTAGGTACAGATATCTTTGATACAGATAATCTTCCATCTGCATCTTCCACAACTGATAGTTTTGGCCGTTCAATTTTTCGACCCTAAACCTACCATCTTCCGTCATTGCTGCTGTTATCACTCAGGTTTTCCCAAAAGTTGTAAGAAAGGGAAAGGAGGCCGAGGTAACCACAAACCAATCTTTTAGACATAGATTCTAACCAATCTACATCAAGAGAGGGCTCTCTCTTTAAGTTTTAGCTTTGTTCTTTTAAAGATATTATGCTAGTTGTGAAATTTGGGAATTTTATTTGAGTTTGGGTGGTGAGATTCAATAGAAGAGGGGTAAGACTGAGTAGTTTAGGCCATTGGGCTAATGGAGTCAAGGAAGATGGCTTAACTGGACTTGGTTTCTTAACAAAGGATGGTTTCACAGAGCAAGATAATCAAACAAAGAATAAATAAAGATTTGAAATAAATGGAATGATTTCAAAACGGGTGAAGAGCAGTTAAGAATCCTTCAACCTATTTGAAAAGATGAAACTAGAATTGATTACTTATTAAAGAGCAATTAAGTATTCTTTAAATAATAATCAAAGTGACAGAACTAGAAAACAGGAGCAATTAAGATTTCACTATTTATTCTAATTCAGAAGAAAACATTAAGAATAATAACTTTTGAAGATAGAGTGAAATCAAGCATATTTTGAATTACTCCTTTTTGTTTATCATTCAGATATGAACAGAAATGATATAAGAAACAAGGAAAACTTTAAAACACAAGGTATAGAGAACTTATTGATCCGGTGTTTGATTCAAGAAATCTGTGGAAAGTCCTTTGTCTCAATTCTTTATCCAGCAAGCCATACGAAAATTTGATCCAATCAGCGCTTTATTCCAAAAAACCAGTATTACAACAATGTATATGAATCCACCCTTAATACTCCAATTGAGGGAATATTTATACAAAATATTTTAGACAAAATATCTCATAACAGAGTGAGATATATTCTAGTGATGACTATTCATTTTTTACAAGAAAATAGAGACAACTAGTCTCAAAGATAGGATAAAAGCAAACTGATGTTGTGTTGTTCCTATTTGTGCTGAGTGTGCTGGAGTCAGGTCCTTTTATTTGGCTTGTTGTTGTCTTCTTTAGTAACTTCGTGTTGGCTGCCCTGCTTTGACTTATACTCTTTACCTGTTCTGATACACTTCGACCTGTTTGATCTCTGTTCACCTTTGTTCATCTTACTATGGTAAATAGCCCAAAATTTTACCTTTTACTGAGGATAAATTTACAAAATTCTAACATGTCTTCCCACCATTTTTGCTCTGGCAATTTGTGCTTCTGAAGTTTCCTTAGAGTTTCATCAGTTTCTGTATATCTGTAAAAGTTAGGCTGGATGGTGAATAAGTGCTTTACCTCATGTTCAATATAAAACAAGTTCTTTAAGCTGTCATAGAGAACTCGTCCTGTGGGGAGTGCTTTCACTCCTGATGCACTTGTTGATGAGCTAGCTTGATTACCAGCATACTTATTCAATTTATCTACATAATCAATATGTTCCATTAATTTGTCATTAATGACCAAAGGACTTGGTAGCCCTTTACTCTGCAAAACTGTGAATTTCTCCATAAAAGAATTGATTTCCACCTGCATATCTTATCACCTTCTCTCTAAGTTCTGCATCAAAGTTCTCTTGGTTAGAACCCTTTTTATTTCCAAAATAGTATTTGTCCTGTCAGAGATGCCAAGTTCTTCCAACTATTCTCTATTTCTATTATTTAAAAAATGTATATGTCGATTAGCTTCATCTGGCATTTTACCCAACTGTGCTCTTGTCTACTAAATTGCTCCATGGGTTGTTTTTACTAAGTCGATATGCTCATAGATCACTTGGATAGATGGCCACAAATCATTTATAGACTGAATGATGTTAGCCCAAATGATTTTCTTGATCTCTGCCAGGGGCTTATCAAAAGTGAGCTCTTGTTCTAATGTTTTCACTTTACTTTATAAGGCTTTAATCTCCCTAGTTTTTTCCACAACACTTATTTTGGAGATATCATAATTTCTCTCTCCCTTAGCCAATTGTTCTTTTACCTGTTTCAAATCTATAACTTGTAATCTCATTTCTTCCATGGGTTTTATTAATTCTTCTGTGCTTAAATTAGCACTGCTGCCTGGTGTTGTTCCTACTGTTGATGTACCTGTTGCAATTGTACCTGTGATTACCTATGTTGTGGATGATGGGACATTTTGAGCTAATGTTGTTCCAAGTGTAGAGGGGACTGCAATTGAGACTATGGGGATTACCTCAGGAGGCTGAGAGGTCGACTCTCCCTGTTTTTCCTTCAGTGCTTTTTCTAATGCCTGCTCTGTATCATTCAATCTTTCATTAAGTTTCAAGAGCAGGTCCATCATATCCTCTTCAGATTTTTGTTGTATAACTTCTGCAGTTTGTAGATGCCTTGAAGGAGGTAGCTTCAGCTGTTTCCTTAGGGCAGCAATGTCCTCTTCTTTTTTCTTGATTAGTGCCTTTAGCATCTTTGGGATCATGTCCCAATCCTATGATGATTTCTTCCAATGATTTTATTCCATTATCCTTGGCCAGAGAAGAGGCTTTCTCCAAATGTAATTGAGGAGTTGTATTGTCCAAGGAATTTTGTAAATTATGGGCTAGCATTGCTTTGTGAGTCAGTGTGGAATAGACCATTTCCCCAGTTTGCTTGTGAAGCTCAATCTAGTCCATAGGATGAATATCTTTGGCTAATACCTCCAAGTTTGTTCTGATGTAATCTGTTGTTGACTGGGGTTGATGTACCTTCAGCTTAAAGAAACTCATTAACATTTTGCCTTCCTTAATGTCATAGGCTGACATTAATCTTCGCTGGTTTGTGGGGGCCATTTTCAAATACTCACTGTAAATTTGAAGCCTTACAAGATCATTTCTGGTTTTTATCTCTGTGAAGGTTTTATTGATGTCTGAGGCTTGTTTGCTTTGTGGCCTGAGAGATGACACTTATGTATTGTGTTGTCTTTCTAACTCTTGCATTTGTGAGCTAGCAGATGTTCCTCCCACTGTGAAAGTTTGTTGGCTAGCGCTTTCTTCTCTCTGGCTGTCTACAGTTTCTTCAATTATTTCCTCTTCTGACAGAGGGTTCAGTCTTTGCCTCTTTGCTCCAGGCTCTCCTATGGGTCCACTGATAGGTGTGGTGGCTTCTCTATCTCTCTTTTTATTTCTTTCCTCATTTAGAGGAGTTTGCAATGCTAGACTTTTTGTTGCTTTAGTTTGGGCTAATGGAATTTGCACTTGACTCTATTCTTTGGACATTCCAGGCTGATCTGTCATTATAGGCTGCTCTGTGGTCTCTATTTCTTTGCCATTTGAAGTTCCTGTAGCTGGTATGCTGGCTTCCTGTGGAGGCTGCTGAGAAGTTCCAGCAGAGGATGTACCAATTTTTGATCTTTGAGGCAGCTTGAATGGTACATGTCCAAAAGAGTCCAGGTCAAGGGTATTTTCAAGATCTCTCATAGCATTTTCCATTTTTTCCTGCTCACTAATATCTTCTATTAGGGTCCCTTCTACCCGTTCATCCAAGTTTGCAAAATTCTCAATCTCTAGGATCCTATGATGGATATAGGGGAATAACCTGTTTTTTGTCCTTCTATCACATATGAAACTGTTAGGGTCATATGGCACCACCTTCTTCTTTGCAGCACAAAATGGACTAAATCTGCATTGATGATCTGTCTAAAATACTCTAGTGCAAATAATCTCATGGACACATATTTAGGTAACTTGAAAGGGCAAATTTCACACCCATACATTCTGATTTCTGTGTGATTTTTGTACAAGTACCAGTCACCTATCCGGTATTGCTTTGAGAGCTGCAGAATTTTCTTCATGTCACCACTGATCCTAGGATGGGAAACTCCTATCAACAGAGAGGTTGTTGGATGTACAAATAAATCAATAAACTCATTATAAGTATAAGGGGACTCCAGGGTATTATGAAAGATTGAACTCCAAAAGATCATAGACCTTCGATTTCCTTTTGAGTCCAATTTCCTGATGGGGAAAGGAAAGTTGTCCGGTTGATGATATAACAAAAGATGGTATATAAAAGAGGTGTATTTGAAAACTCCTTCCTTATCCAAATTCAGGAATTGATCATGGATTTTATTGGCAATGAAAGTGGCATAGTCATATCTGACAGCAGGGGGTTGTCCTGGAGTAAAGATTGATAGTAACACTAGGGTAATATCATCAACAAATTCACTAGAGTTGAATCCTATTATCAAGGATATCATATCAACAATGAGTCTTCTAGTTTCTGTGAAGCAAATTTGCAGATAAGGAGGTGGGCCTTTGGGCTGGTAGTTTGGTAACATGAAGGCTTGAGCAATGCGGTTTATTTCTGATTGAGATAACTGAGGGGATTTTTCAAGTAGATATCCTAGGGAAAGAGGAGCAAAGGGCTGAGTGGAACAGAACTGTATCATTTCATTGATGGATTTAGCAGTTATGGGAAAAAGGACAGTTTGGAATGGGGACATAACTGCTCTATGGACAGGGTCATAGTTGGCACAACAATGATGAACTATCTCTGGGAAAACATGGACTGGGGGAGGAAATACATGGGAATGTTAGATTCCCACAGTCCAAAAATGCCAGACTTATTCAGATGACTATCTCTGATTTGGCAGAAGATTTTAAGATGGTCACTATCACCAGATAGGTCTTTTATCTGAAATTCTTTATCAACCAGGGGTAGATAATATAAATCTTTATGGGGTGCATTCATGGGCGCGACATTCAGGGCTATAGGGGCTTCCATATTTGGTTCTTGTGTATTCAAAATGGAATTCAGGCTTTCTATGGGAAAACAGACTAAACAACAGGTTTGGGGTCTTTTATGGGAACTACAGACTGTTCTTAACTTGAATTTGGCCTTCTTTGGTAGAATTTTTAGTAGAAAAATGAAATTGCAGGGTTGCAAGGTAAACTGGATAAATACCTGTGTTAACAAGGAAACCGTACAATGGCAAGTTGGTTGACAGGTTGCGAGCTCGTTGCTGTAGTCTTTCTGGTCAGGTGATGGTTGAGAAACTGGAACAGTGGACTCAGTCGTTATTTTGCATGGGAGCTCGGGACGCAGTGCATTACAGTGAAATGACATTTTATCGTTTATTTAACAAAATTCAGGTTGGCGGGTCTTTTTGCATTTATTGGGCAGATGACGTAAGCGGGATGTGACGTTTTGTCGTTACGTGGAGGGTGGTAAGCGATTTGCATCGCACCGCTTTTGAGGCTGGGTGGTTTTGGGCCGGGGGCGAGCGAGCATATTGGCAGCACGACGCGTGGCGGAGGTACGGGCGGAAAACCGCCTGGTGATCATGAGTTAAAGTGCGGTCACCAGGGGAGGCACGATATCGTCGTAGACCGTTGGATGAAAGGGGATGATTGGACGGCTGACGAGCATTGGAGATGGCGGGGAGTTATATATGCGGGCCCGACGTATTTATTAATGCTTAAATCATATCAGGGTCAATTCTATTGGTTGGGGTTGGTTATTAATTAACCCAGAGGATTAACTAATCCCATATAATGTGGCAGGGAAGGTGATTAATAAATTTCAGATAAATTTATTAATCCCTGTTAAACAGCGTTTATGGTTATATTTAACCGGGGTGGGAATTATATAAAATGTTGGGGTTTTACATAGTTAAATAATACGGGGAATGGGTTAATGTTTTCGGAATTTATATAATAATAGTTAGAAGTTAATATGAACTAAAATGAAAATAAGCATTAAGCAAACGTTAAAAATTCACATTAAAACTTAGGCTAAAGTGGGAAAAGGGGTTTTCAAGTGATATTATGTATTTCCTAAGTAAAATAGGTTTTTCACTTAGGCGAACTTTATGAAATGAAATGAATGAATAATGGATGATTTTGAGTACTTAGGCTTTTAGATCATTGGGCCGAGGGTCCGGTCCCTCTAGAAGTTAGAGAAATGCTCTGAGCCCCTTTGATTTTCAAAGACCTTAATACTTAGGGGAAATTAGTGAAATATTTAGGGAAAAATGTGAATGGAAGTTAGTTATTTAACCCTGTCTTGTTTGAATTGCATCAAGTGAAATTTTTGCCTTGCACTTGTGATAAAAGTAAAAGTTAACACATATAGAGACATTTTTCATCACAAGTAATTCTGCAATCTACCTATCCTACCTACTTTAGCCTGAAATTTTTTCTTCTTTATTTGGGTGCATTTAGACTGGAAAACCCTTATTAACTTTCCTTTTCTTTACATAGCAAACCTACCTAAGTCTGCACTTATTACATCCAAGGGCTCAGATTACACTGTTGAGCTCCTTTTTATTTACTCTACCTATCTACTTATCTGCCAAGTTTACACTGTTTGGTAAGATATTTATTCTCTATCTCTAAAACATGAAATTCAAATATGAACTAGCCAAGCTTAAGTTGTTTGACTATTCATCAATTGTGGCATAAGTTAAGAAGTTGCACACAATGCTTATTACAGAAAATGAAAAAGTAGTGGCATTTAGACTTGCACACTTTCCTGGTCTATTTTTGTTTGGGGTTCATTTCTTTCACTTTTTTTTTACCATTTT
>APFE031195978.1:6019-16598 GCA_000404065.3 Pinus taeda | reverse complement strand
AATACAATTCCCTCATATATAGTGAGGGGTTTCCTTCTAGGGCAAAAAACCCTAAATTAAACATAACTTATACCGTCAGATCATCCGCCTAATGAACGGCCCATATTGACTAGAAATTACTAGACTTTTACAAGGCAATTTTACATCTATTTTTAGCTTCGAGGGACCGCTAGCCCCCAGACCCCCCAGCCGGGGGGGATTTACCTCCCCACGTGGAGGGCTGTACAGCCTTCCTGGGGTATACATATGGCTGAGACCTTTGAATATAGAAGATAACCAGGCTCCACACCCAACAAGCCGAATGGAAGAAGTGTGTGGCAAGGGCGAGGTGGATAATCCTTGAGGGAGTTCGAGACCACATTGTCTCAAGTGTCCATGGGAAGGAAACTCCGCATGCTATGTGGAAATAATTCAAGGACCTTTTCTAGAAAAAAAGTGACCAAAGGAAGTTGGCATTGAAAGATAAACTTCGAAAATCAAGATGGAGGCGGGCGACTCAATTCCAAAATACTTGACCAAGTTCACTCAATGTCGTGATGAACTTGGAAGTGTTGGAATCACTATTTCCGAGGATGATATGGTGAGTATTTCTCTTCTAGGACTCCCAAAGAGTTGTTATAGTTATCAGCACTCTATCAAATGTTGAGAGAAGATGCCAGATTGGGAACGACTGTGGTCGGATTTTATGCAGGAGGAGATTAGGAGGAACACTAGAGATGGCACCCCTTCCAAGGAAGTGGAAAATGACTTTGCCTTAGCAAGTAAGTAAAATAAGGCCAAGGGAAAGAAGTCCCAACGTGAGGAGAGTAGAAAGAAGATGGAATTGATGAAATTCAAGTGTTTTCACTATCATGAGCACGGGCACTATGCCAAGAACTTCCCACAGAAGGAAGCTAGAAAGAAGGAGTCGATAATAGCGGCAGTAGGTGAATAACTAGCTTCACAATTCGAACTTCATTTTACTCTCTTTTGATGCATGGCCATCATTGTCATGGGAGGTGTTATCACTTAGAACTAAAATTTTGATGCATATAGTTACATGCTCTAGTTTGATGACAAAGGTCTATGTTTAAGATATTTTCATTTTTATTTGTCTCACTTAGGATTCAGAGTTTTAAAGGTTTTTAAGCTTAAATCAGACTCTGCTCCCGTTGGCTTTCCTCCACTCATCATTATTCCATAGTCATGTCTTGTCTATGCCAAGTCACCTTGTCTTTTAGTGATTCCGCAGCGCAGTCTTATTTGCCCATTTCGCAGCGCAATCATAGTCTAGCAGTTTCGCAGTGCGTAATGATTAAGCAGTTTCGCAGTGCATCATTAAAAAATATAACTAACAGCGTTGCGAAATCATGGATTCGTGCATTCCGCAGCGAATCTTTCCTGAAATGTCAAGTCCATAGGTGATTCAGCATTTGCGTCCACTCATGTCAGTTTGAGTACCTCTTGAATCATGTCTGAACGTTCATTTGCCACTACTCCACCAATAGATTTTTGATATGCACGGAAATATCATTCCCAAGAGATTTTACCGTGCATAGTCCTTAATAATGGTCGTGAGTGTTGCATGAGTGACCAGTCATGTTTCGATTTGAATTTCAAGCAAGGTTGTTCAAGCGAGCTTGATAACAAGCGAGGCTGAATAAAAAAGAGGAGTTGTATTACCATCTCGACCGGAGCTGTTAGAATTTGGCTGTGAAGATTTCAAAGTGAAAATGGAGAGAAAGGAGCACAGATCTGGAAAATGTCAAAGGAATGAACCCGAAGGCCTGGACATAACCTTAAGAGATGAAGGCGTGAAGAAGGCGTTTAAAGATGCTGGGTGGTGGAGATTTTGTAAAAAGCTACAAGGAGGGCATGCACAGGTAACTAAATAATTTGCGCTTAATTTCACTGGGTTGAATTCAAAGGTAGCCATGTTAGAGATATCGGTTTCTCCAGAATCAATAGCTGCTGTAACCGAGATACCAAGAGGTCAGGAAGAATGGTTCAAAAATTTTAAATTTGATAGGAATCCTTGTAAGGAGTTCTTAAAAGAGGCATATGTAAGTGAGGATTACACAAAAGCAGTGCCCAGGTACTATCTCAAGGAACAATATGCTCTTCTTCTTACCTGCATATAGAAGTATTTGACCTGTGAAGGAAGGTACAATAAGGTTTATCCTTATCATTTTAAACTGCTCTTGCATTTTACTGGGAAAGTCTCCATAGACATTCCGTTTTATTTATTTCGCAGTCTAAGTAAGATGTGTGATAAGGTGCAGCTGAGGAAAGAGGACCGTGAAACCTCTTTATTTCATCATGGTCTGATTAAGTTGCTGATTTTAGATAGCCTCCAGAAGATAGGTAGAGACTGGAATTCTTTTATCTTCATGGCTGGATTCCAAAGTAAGACTGGTCTTACTCCTCAACCAGCCAGAGAGTTTACAATAGCTGAGCTTCAAAGGGAAGCAAGAGCCAAAAAGAAAACCAAGCCATAGCTACCAAAACCAGTGAAGCCATTAGTCATTCAAGAACAGCCTCAGCAATCAACAAAGGAGAAGACTCAGGGTAAGAAGACTGTACCTGAAGAAAGCAAATCTGAAGCAGTCTCAAGGGTAAGGACAAGAAGTCAAATTAATAAAGAAAAGGGTAAAGCTATAGCTGTCGAAGAGAGCCCTGTGTCTAAGGTAAGCCTGAATGATTTATTACAGGCTATTGAATTAGAGCAATCCAAACCAATTCAGATTGATTTGACACAGTCACCACAGGTAAATGTTAAGAAAACCAAGGCCTCAAAAAGGCTTAAGTTTGATGAGCCAGCCCAGGAATTTGTTTTTAAACCTAGAAGACCTATGACCAAAAATTTCTAGCAGGTACAGGAAGCACTGCCCAGAACAGAGGAAACAGGGGAAGGAACACGACCTCAGCAAAAGAGCAGCAAAAATAAAGTAGCCATCACATCTCAAGGAGATTATGTGGCAGCCATGAAAAGCCAAATAGAAGCAGCTGAAGAAGAGATTAACCAATTGAAGAAAGCCGTTGAAGACCTGAAAGCAGAGGTAAGTCGGTTACCTAATAAATGAATTCACTGTTCAGGAAAGGGTTTTGTTTCAAACTTTTGTTAATTTTGCTTAATCTTAGTATTTTGAAGATATTTAAATCCCTGCTACACATATGAAACATCAAAGGGAGTTTTTGGCAATAAACGATTGGGTGATATAAGTTCTCGGGTTAAAAAAGCAAGCAAGTTGTTTTAAATAAAACAGCAGTTTCGTAGCGCGCTACGAAACTGCTGTAGGTGATGATTTAAACGCAGAACAAACAGTTTGATATTATGAGCGAGAGTTTTTGAAAGGAGACACTTGTCCAATCACCACAGCCTATAGCATATCTAAAACGTGGCCACGTTCCATACCTTGGGTTATTAAAGGCTCAGAAAAGTGCTGTTCATGTTCGAGCAAATAATGGAAAACAGAAGCTGAGAAGCAAGGGACACCTCCCAATACCACGGGGCAGATAAGGATTCAGCGTTCAAAGGCCAATATGGCGTATTTAATATCCAGCTCAGCCAAATCTAAAGAGGACCAGGTGTCAAAGGACGAGGAGTAGCCACTATGGCATGGAAAAAGAATTAGAGTCCTAGTTAATTTAGAACTGTTTAAAGTTCCAGTCAACATTTCGTTTGTATTTAATAGTGAGTTAAATAGTTGATAGGTTTCATTAGAGATAAGGATCGAGTTATTAAAATTCCCCTCATGCTGGAGGAGGAAACTCGAATTAGTTAGAATAAGGATTCTATATATAGCTGAGACAACAATGTAATGAGGGTTGGAAATTTGATAGCAGAAGTATTGTTTTAGCTTATGTAAAGACCATTTTTAGTAATATAAAGCATCTACTTTTCTTCTCAGGATTCATGAAGGATTTGTCATGTTCAGAATATGTTTTTTGTTCTTTATTTAGTCTTTTTTTAGTTACATGGATGCATAATCACTCAGAATTCACTGATTGTGCTCTGACTTCCTGTATGCATGTGTGAACTGTGGTTTTATGTAAGTTGTATTCTGAGCATTTAAATGCTAAGTGCCCTGACTTCTATGCAAAGGTAGTGTCACTGTTTATTGAAATATGATTGACTCCATAGGCCCAATGGGAACTTATGAAATGTTTGTCCAGCCATTATATTTGTCTATGTTGTTACATCACAAGAGTTAGCCATCTTATCGTTAATCAAAATCAATAACCCTTTTGAGAGAGCCCTCTCAGGCTAGGGAGGCTAAGCCTTAGTCAAAAGCTTGGTTTGAAATAGTTACTTAGAGTCAACCTGACCAGCAGCCTATCAAGTATGATTTTGAGATAACAGCACCCCTCAATAACAATTCTACCTTGAAGCTTGTACAAAGTTCCACTCTGAACTCCCCACATCAATACCAATGCTCCCCAAACCATCTTGCAGGTATCTTTCTCAAACACTATTTTTACACCTACATCATCCAGCTTGGTTACAAAAATAAGATTTCTAGCTAATGTAGGAATATGCAGAACACCGGGAAGTGTTCTAACCCTTCCACCTTGCAACTTCAACTTTACTTTTCCGCGACCAATGATTCTGTCCTTCCTATCATCCCCTAAGAAGACATCACCACCATCATATTTCTCGTACTCATAGAACCGGTCTCTATGGGGAGTGAATTGAAAGGATGCACCTGAGTCAATCAACCATGCCTCATGATCTATATGTGTACTTGAAGAAGCGAAGTATACATCCCCACCTTCATCTGAGGTGGTTTTTGCCTCTGTAGAAGGTGCATCATCAAATCCCTTTCCTTTCTCGAGAGCTTTAGATTTACAGTCCCTTTTGTAGTGCCCTTCCTTTCCACATTTCCAGCACACCATCTTTACAGGTTTTCCTGGAGATTTAGATCTCCCACTCGATGAATTATTTTTGTTTATGTTCTAGGACCGTCCTCATATAGACAAGGCATCGCCACTCTAGCTCTTCATATTTTTCTGTCTCATCTCCTCCATCAGCAAGAATGAGAATATTTCATCAAACTGCAAGGAAGTTGCATTGCTACCTATTGCAATAACTAGACTAATGGGCCTCATCATTAGGTAATTATATGGGCCTTAATTCACCTCCTGGCTTAGTCAAACCAACTATTCTCAAAACTTATTGCATACTTATGATTATATTTTGTTTATGAGATGAGTTAGAGTTGGATATTTTTCTTTGTGGTCTAATGTGCATGTAATGTAGGAATAAAGGATAAAAGCAAGGAAAAATGTAGGAAAAAAGGATAAAAGCAAAGAACTGTGGCAAAGACCTTGGTAAAAACTCGGATAGGACAAAGAAGAGGAATTATATGAGGTAAATCCTCTTCATTTACTACCCCTCCATTCGAATATTCCTCCATCAGCTCAGAATGCAAACAACCAAATCATGAGGACTAAAAGACAACCAAGCAAGTGAAAGTGATAGAAACCATTTTATCTTGAGTGGGGAGCCAAGCCTCCCTAATGGGTAGAAAGTCGTTGGAGACTTCAAATGTATAAGTAGAGAGGCTTAGGACCTCAGTAGCATGTCAGATTCTTATTGTAAAACTCTACTTTATTTATGAGCTGCAAGACTTGTGACAGTTTATTATGTAATCCATGGTTTTTATAATAAAGATGAGTTATGTTTTGAGCTAGCACTGAGTTAACTCAGACGACGAATGCTCTTGGGTTAGGAACCAAACCGAGAAGCCAAAGCTATTCTTTATTGTACATGTATGCTAGCATAGATTTCTGGTTCTATTCATTTTCTTAAGTAGATGCGTTTCCATTACAGCAGTATAGCATAGCTTCCTGTTTTTTCCGTTCATTTTCTTAAGTAGCCGCATTCCCATTATAGTAGTGTAGAGTAGATTAGTTGTGCTCTAGTTTACTTCCATTTGTGTTTTTTTTCAATTAGAAGGTTAGGTAGGAGAAGAAGATCACCATAAGGTTGTGCGCAGGTGTCTCGGCCTCACCTCCTCCCTCTGGGACCATGACTTGAGGAAGAGACCCTTTAGAAACCCTAAAAACATAGGTTTCTAGTTCTTGCGTGAGCTTTGGATTTTGTTGTTTGATGCAGTTACTTGTTTCATTTCATTGTCATCATTTTCCCTCACTCTCGGTCCACCTGCATCCTTAGTGGTTTTTCTGTAATTTTCATTTGAAACCTCCTTCAGCACGTTCTTCATGCATCGTTTCCTCATCGTCTGATCCACAACAAACCTAACCAATCACTATCTGATTCATTAGTTTACCCCACGGCTATCATACGTGAAGTCTTCCACCTACTTTATGCACTCTAATCTCCATCGTAGATCTATCTCTTGATCTAATGGATATCGCGTCACCTCAATACTTTATGCACCCCCATCTCCACCATCGATCTATCTAGCCTGATCTGATGGCTATCGCGTTAGCTGCTTGCCAACTAGCTTGGCCAATCTCCACCGTCGATCTGTCTAGCCTGATCCGATGGTTATCACGCAATCTCACAAGGATTCTTGCACGATTGTTATCCACCCGAGAGCACATGAGAAAATTAGTTTTCCTGTGCTACGTGTCACCTAGTTAGACTAATCGTGTGAAATTTCAAAATACATCTTACAACTTTGAGGGCACGCGAGAAACTGCTTACCGCCTCCAAAAACCCACTCCATCATTTCCGCACATTTCTTTCGTGATAGGAACTTTATTGTTCATCTGCTTCGTTACCCAGTTTTTCCATCCATTCACTTAATTCCTTGTGATAAGATCTCTGTCGCTCATCTACTTCATTACCCTGCTCATCCATCCATTCACTTAATTCCTCATGATAAGATCTCCTATGTTCATCTGCTTCGTTACCCTGTTCGTTCACCTATTCACTAAATCGCCCGCAATAAGATCTCCATCATTCATCATGTTCGTTAACCTTGTTCATCCATATATTCACTTAAGCCCCTACAATAAGATCTCTGTCGTCCGTCTTCTGTTCATTGATCAATCCAACGGTCCCGATGCACTATTGCGTCCATATGTCCTCCTTTCATCAATTTCGATCTCTGACTGCTCTTCTGCTTGAAAACAAATTTAGTTTAGTTCCTTTGCTTACACCTTAGTATAGTTTAATGCTCTTTACCTCTACAACTTAGATAGCAGCATTAGGTTAGTGCTGATTTAGCAGTTCGGTTTAACATAGTTGTTTAAATGGTTAGTTAGGTTATGGTGTGGTTTAGCATTACATGTTGTTTTATTCATTATTGTAGTAGAGTAGCTCTCCCTTAGAATAGATTTTCTCTTCTTCCATCAAATAATTAAGCTTCTTCTAACCCTATATAAGTATGGCTTGGAACCCCTAGGGTCTTTTGCCAGATGACCAGTGACAACAGGCAGGACCTTCACTTTTACTTGTGCAGATAGCACTATCACCTCCAAGTTTGTATGAACCCTGGGTTGATAAGTAAAGATGGTAGCCCTGGGAGTTGCAACATTCTTGTTCCAATACCTAGGCTCATTACTTTTTGGTGCCGTTTCCGGGGAGGTGTCAAATTAGAATGTTATTACTGCTTTCTTCTATTTCTAGTCTCCAACTTTCTTTTCTTCTACTTCTTATCCTCAATTTTCTTCCATTAGTTTATTTCTGTAAAAGTAATCTATTAGCTTCCTTTCTTTCAGTTTTCATTATCTGCTTTCCTTTCCATCTTGCAAGTAGAATTTCAATTTAGCAAGTAGTTTCTTTGTTAGTGGCTTTCATTCAATCAACAATTTCATTTCTGCAAAGTACTTTCCTGCTAAAAAATATCTTCCAAAAATCAACCCAAAAACATTTCCTTTCATGCCTCGTAGGAATAGGGACAATTTAGGGAAATTCTTTTCAAATACCCCCACTACATCCAACAATCAACCTTCTCTCTTCTTCGGTGATTGTGAATTGGAAGACCCTTTAGGTGAGCAACCTTACATATCTGAAGAACCTATAGGAGAAGAAGAAGAGGAAGAACCCATTCCTACTAAACCAATGGCTGAAAACTGAAATGACAGAGGGAATAGAGAGAGAATTGAGGGTGCCTTCCCCATCAGGGAAACTAATGGGGACACTAAGATGAAGAATATAAGCCCCTCTACTCTACCTCATTTCCATGGCCTGACCACAGAGGACCCTGGCACTTTCCTATTTGATTTTGTTGTTATATTTCAAAACTATGACTATAAGATGATGGGAAAAAGTTAAAACTATTTCCATCTACCCTCAAGGATGCAACGTTGCGCTGGTTCATGGGTTTACCTGGAGATAGCATCACAAATTGGGCTTAGATGCAATAGGCTTTTAACAAAAAATATAGGGACTACTGTAGGTCAAAGGACACTAAAGAAGCAATTTTCAGGATGACCATAGGCTAGGACGAATCCTTAGAAGACTGTAAAGAAAGATTCCTGCTCAGTTACAAAAGGGCTAGGTGCACACTTTACTCTGAGTCACTAAATCTGGTCCTGCTTAGAGGAGTAAGGAGGATCTTCTGGATACCTTACATATGATAAGGAGAGGATATATCTACCAATTACCCTAATAGGATATTAAGACTATCTTTAGAAACCACTCTTGGGAAACTAGGAAAAAGGGTAGGGGTATTCAACCTATGGCTAGTACATCATCCTCCAACTCATCCATCAAGGGTGAAATTGGAAATATGCTGGAAGATTTCAAAAGTGATATGCGGCAAACCATTGCCTTGCAATTGGACACCATGAACATCAAAAGGAATCAAGAGGAAGCAAAAAGAGCCCTGGAAATCTTTTGTCCTAGAAGCACCAGGAGGCATCTTAGGAAAGAATGTCCATTGAACCGTGTTAAGATTTGCTCAGTCTATGAAGAAAACCACTCCACAGACAAGTGCCCTTCTTTACCTGGACTCAAAGTTGTATATCAAGGAGCTGAAGGGGTCACTGAGCAACTTTGCTACATCAACCAAAGGAGACCTCCTAGGCCTATACCATACTAGCAGGGTATGCAAGGGTCATCCCATGCATATTACAACCCCAACCAAACCACAGTTATACCTTCTTGGGGACCCCCTACTCATCCTTCCTGGTCTACACCCCCTCCTTGGTCCTATACATCTCAATATCATTCCCAGCCATCCAGCCAGTCATTTCAACCTTATGTTTAGCCATAACCTCAGTGAAATACCCCACTCGAGTGGTGGAGGTCCCAATTCAACAATGTTCCAACCCTATTGCCTCCAGCACCTACCCAACCACAAAACCTGCACTTTACTCCACTTAACTAACCCCAAATGCCTGCCTAGCCAAATCAAAACCCGAATAATAGGTAGGCTCAACAAGTCTACAGTGGAGAGACATCATACCCAACTTATGTTGTAGAAATCCAGGAGACCAACCAATGATCTGGGAGAATTATCCCTGATAAAAAACCTCCCTCTGTTGGGTGCGGAACCTGATTATCTTCTGTATTCGAATGTTTCAGCCAGATGTATACCCCAGGAAGACTGTACACCCCTTGCGGGGTTCCAAGGGCTAGCGATCCCCTGGTAGGGGTTCGAGGGCAGCACCCTCGAAGCTAAAAAATAGATGTAAAATTGCCTTGTAAAAGTATAGTAATTTCTAGTCAATCTGGGTCGTTCATTAGGTGGATGACCTAATGGTAGAATTTATGTTTAATTTAGGGGTTTTTGCCCTAGAAGGCAACCCCTCACTATATATGAGGGAATTGTATTGTGCCTATGGATATCTGTAGTCTGAGTGAGGAAGAGAGAGGAGACTGAGAGTGAAGAGGGAGTTACAACGGATTTGCTATAGGTTGTATCTCTTCAGTTTGCTGGATAATATAATAAAAGAAGGACTGGTTGTTTCTCTGTGGACGTAGCCCAAACTGGGTGAACCACGTATATCTATGTCTCTCTTGTTTTATGTGTTTTCTATGTTCATATTTCTGTAATATTTTATGTGTTCCATTGCTCTGTAATATATAATTTTCTAACAACTGGTATCAGAGCCAAAGGTCTATTTGGCTAATAAACTCGCAGAAGAGAAGGGTTCCTCGTTCGAGTGGGAGCAATGGCGAAAGATGGTAGGTTTAGGGTCGAAAAATTCAACGGCCAAAATGGTGAGCTCCAGTATTGTAGCAATAATGCTACAACTCCTGAGGCTTCTTGTCTCTCATTTTATCAACCCGGTTGTTCGTACAAACTTGGAAGCGACGGTGCTATATGCACAAGTACTAGCTCTTGTCGCAGCTGTCACTTGGTCAACTAGCACAAGTCCGCTAGGGCTCAAGCCAACTTCTATAGGCTCACAGAAGAAGCTTTATCAATGATGGATGAAAGCTAGCTCAAAGGAGACTAAGCTAATTGACAAAAATGAACTAAAAGTAATTCAACGCATGTAACGCTAGGAAACCCTAATTTGACTAGTCTAATCTCTATAATGCAATGAGGATGAGTAATACTTCTACCAATGCTGCTACTACATCTAACAAGTGGAAATGCATGAATCTAAACTACTGACATTATCCAGGACATGTTTTTATACTTTTTCATTAAGTAGGTGGAGTGATTGTGTTTTG
>APFE031195970.1:0-19041 GCA_000404065.3 Pinus taeda | reverse complement strand
AAAATGTGTCAAGAAAGGAAGGGAAGGTTAGTCACTCCAGTGCTACTTTATATATTAAATAGGGGTTTTGTGGTCAACTAAGCTCATGCATTCACACAAATTCAAATTCAAGAATTATGATGATCCAAAACATTAAATAAAGGGCATGCACTCCCACCACATTTTTCTAATGTAATTGGTGGCATTGTGCAGTTATCTAGAGCCTTTGCTATACATTTTGGCCACTTATGGGATTTTTCTTCCCTTATGTCCGAATTTATGGTAAGAAGTTAAGGAAGGTCTAGACCCTCTTTGTTTAGCCTTCTATTTTTCATTTTACATTGTTGGTTTGGTATTCTGCAACTCTCAACTGTCCATTAAGGTGAACATGAATGGATTATGTGTTTGAAGGTGGAATGTAAAGTTTCAAGGTTATTTTTAGGTTTGGATGGAATTTTGTTGAAAATACAGTAAGAAAATCTCAGTTTGACCTTGCCTTGGTCAAACTAGAGAAAATTTGAATTTCCACATCAACAAAAATCTTGGAGGTAGTTAACTGAGGTTGCATGGCACTTGTTACTCAGTTAACTCAGATAATTCGAGTTGGGGAAGCTTGAGTTCAGTTCAGTATGATTGATTGCTAATTTGTAGTAATCTATTTCATTTAAATTGAGTTATGGCCAGTTAAACTAGTTCTAACTATTGGAGGAACTAATGGAAGGTCAAGTTGTGGAATTGTAACTTCAACCACACTCAATGATCAACCAATTAACTAATCAATCAACCCAAAATAATTGATGCATGCAGAGAATTCGAGTTACCCAATTGAGATGGAGATTCCAAGGCAATGTATTATCATTGTAGACTATTCCAAGGTGTACAAGTGGTGCATGCAGTAAGAGGATGAGCCCAAAATGAATTGTGCAATTCCAATTTAGGAATTTCCCAATTAATAGAGGCTTAATTCCTCAAGGAACAACATAAGGAAATACGAGCTTGGAGGGCTTGAAAATTGGCTAAGTGTTGCCCAGAGTCAGTCAGTTAGGCAAAGGTATAGACTATACACTTGCAAGTTGTGCTTAGGCTTGAGAAACATATGTATATCATCTCTATTATTTGATTAATGCAATACAAATAGGAAGGGGTTTTGAGCAGTTTATTTCCCCTAGATAAATCTATGTGTATGTGAGATAATTCTTCTTGCATGTGTTATGATTTGTGTCCTTGATTTTGAATTGAATTGTATAGAGCAGTAGAGTAGATTTGAGTCTTGTGTTTTAGTAAATTTCATGAGTAGTTACAATAATTTCTACATGGTATCAGGAAGGATTCACAGTAGAGCAGAAATTTCGAAGATATTATTGCAGGAGGATCGAATTTACAAGTTCAATTCTTCAGAGCTAGAAGGATGGATTTCTATGGACTAAGACTCAAGTATTCCCTTAAGGGAAGCTCTTGAATTATGTTTCTTGGAAGGACCACATGGAGGCAAGGCTAGACGACCATGGATTGAAGGAATTTGTAAATAATGATATCCTAAAACCAGGATCATTTGATACTCAGAATCCAGAAGAATAGAAAAAATTTGTAGACAAGACGAGGAGAGTCATATTGGAGGGAGTACAAGACCACATTGTCTCAAATCTCCATGAGAAAGAGACTTTGTATGCATTGTGGCAAGCACTGATAGATTTGTCCCAGAATAGTAGATTTGGCACTTAAGGATACACTTTGAAATATCAAGATGCAGAAGAATGACATTATTTCGCAGTACTTGAGTAGGTTCACACAATGTCATGATGAACTTGGTGGAGTTGGTGTTACTATTCTAGAAGATGATTTGGTAAGCCTAACCCTTCTATGCCTTCCCAAGAGTTGGAACAACTACCAAGATTCAGTAATGGGAGGGAGAAACTACCAAATTGGGAACACTTATAGTCTGATTTAGTACAGGAGGACATAAGGTGGAATGCCAAATATGGGACTTCATCCAAGGGTGAGGATGAAGAAAATTGTGGCTTAGCTACAAAGGAAAACAAGGGAAAAGGGAAGAAATCCCAATCCAAACTAGAATCTAGTCAAGGGGACAAGAAGAAAGACTTGTCCAAAATCAAGTGCTTTCCCTATCATGAATTTGGGCACTATGCCACGAGTGTCCACATAAGAAGGAAAGCAAGAAGACCTTAGGAGGAGCGGTAGGTGAAGCCTCAGCTTCACCGTTTGAGTTTGAATTCACTCTCATCGTATGCATGGTGAGCACAGTGATGGGGAACATGTGGTACTTGGATAGTGGTGCCTTATTTGACATTACGAGGAATAGAGAATTTTTCAGTGTCGTGGAGGAGAAATATCACTAGATGCACATCGAGATGGGAGATGATGGAAGGCATAGCATGATTGATATTGGTGCAGTCACCTTTCAAAGGGAGTCAGGCTCCCCTCTCAAATGCAAGGATGTCAACTTTGTTTTGGGGCTAAAGAAAAATCTCATCTTCGTTGTAGTTCTGGAAGATTGTGGTTATGATGTGATCTTTAGCAAAGGGAAAGCATTCCTGAGACACATAGCCACATGACAGGCAAAGCAGATCAGGGTTCATGTGAAGAACTTGTACAAGCTAGATGTGGAATATTGTGTTTCATTAAGCACGAAGGTGGAGAAGGTGCATAGTCGCGATGTCGTTGAACTTTGACATAAAATACTTAGCCATTTGCATCATGGTGCCAAGAAGATTATGCAGTAGATAACCATAGGCCTCCCCAAAAGAGCACTAGATGAAACATGATACAAGTAAATGTTTTACCATGGGGAAGTACACAAAAGACACATTCCATGATCAGGACAAAAAAGCACGTCTAGTCCTTGAAAGGATCCACTTTGATGTTTGTGGACCTTTCTTGACAACCTCCACTTCCAAGCACAAATATTATGTTATCTTTGTAGATGATTTCTCACGAAAGTGATGGATCTTCTTCATGCAAAAGAAGTATGCGAAATTATCCAAGTTCGTTGAGTTCGAGGCACTGGTTGAGAAAGAAACCAACAAGAAGGTGAAGGGTCTCAGGAATGACAATGGAGGTGAGTAAGTGTCAAATGGGTTTAATTTTTTTTTTTTTGTAAAGGAAGGCATTAGACGATAGTTGACAACACCCCAAAACCCACATTAGAATGAGGTAGCTAAGAGGAAGAACCATAGCATTGTGGGAGAAACAAGGGAAATTTTACACAACCAAGGCCTAGCTTTGTTTTTGTGGGATGAAGCATGCGACACAACGGTCTATTTGCATAACAGGAGTCCTCATCGAATTCTTGGCATGAGTACATTAGAGGAATATTTCTCGGGGAGGAAGCTTTATCGGCGAGGAAGTCAGACGTGTTGCACTTCAGGATTTTTGGAGCCTCTGTTTACTTCCATGTCTCTAAAGAATCAAGGAAGAAACTAAAGCTGACAATAGAGTTGGTGGTATTTTTTGGGTACACAAAAACCTCCTAACAACTACCATGTGTACTTTCCATCCCTTAGAATGACATTTGTGCGAAGGTCTGTAAAGTTTGATGAGGAGAAGACAATGAGATGTTCCCTTGAGAGGGAGCTTCAGTTGCAACCAGATTAAGAGATTTTAGCTCCAAAGGAAAAACCTCAAGAAGTTGTGGAGCAACCACAGATTCAGGAGAAGAGACTGGATATAACCACTTAAGAAGAAACATCCAGAGAAGGTCACCTGATCGGTACACTAGCTACATGGCTCTAATGACTAAGCTTGTCGAGACTAAGCCATCCTCTTTTGAGGAAACAATAGAGAAACTTGTATGGGTTGATGAAATGGTAGAGGAATATGATTCCATTGTTAAGAATAGTGTTTGGGAAGTGGTCCCAAGACCAATAGATAAACCAATGGTGGGTTTGAGATGGATATTCAAGGTAAATCATGTAGCAGATGGAAGCATAGATAAGTACAAGGCCATATTTGTGGCCAAGTGATTCTCTCAAGTTGAGGGAAATGACTATTAGGATACCTTTGCTCCAGTAGCGAGGTACTCATCCATTAGATCAGTTCTAGCACTAGTTGTGCAGATGGGGTGGAAGATCCACCAGATGGATGTAAAAAAAACATTCCTCAATGGACTTATTGAGGAGGAGGTGTACATCGAGCAACCAGAAGGTTTTGAGACCTTTAATCAAGAGTCACATGTGTGTAGACTCAAGTGAGATTTGTATGGACTCAAGAAAGCATCTCGTTGTTGGTACACCCAAGTTGACAAGTATAACATTGGGTTGGGCTTCATCAAAAGTGAAGAAAATGAAAATCATTATCATATTGTGGAAGAAGGTAAGTTTTTTATTATTGCCTTATGTGCTGATGATTTTATTTTAACTGGAGATGAGAAGTTGATCAGATCTTGCAAGGAGGACATTGCAAGATAATTTGAAATGAAGGACATGGGACTCATGCACTACTTCCTCGGTTTGGAAGTATGGCAAGGAGATGGGGAACTATTTTTATCTCAAGGAAAGTGTGAAAATGAGATGTTGAAGAAGTTATACATGGAGAGCGGCAAGCCCATGGAGACTCCTCTAACAACCAGTTAGAGGAATGAGGATGCAACTTTAGGTGAAGAAGTGGAAGCTACCATTTATTGACAACTTGTGGGTTCACTAATGTATCTTGTGAACACACGACTAGATATGTGATCTCCAGTCAACCAACTAAGTCAAGTTATGGTTAGGCCAACCAAATTATATTGGAAGGAATTTAAGCATGTTTTACGGTACCTTAGAGGCACTACCCAATTTGGAATATGGTACAGATGGATAGAGGGAGTGAATACATGTGGATTCATAGATGCAAATTGGGCGAGGAGTCTATTAAACCGGATGAGAACATCAGGAGGAATTTCAATATTGGGTCTATACTTATTTCTCGGTACAACAGGAAGCAAAGATCTATGGAACTCAGCTCAACAGAAGAAGAATATATGGCTACTAGTCAAGCAACATGTGAGGCAATCTGGATGAGAAAGATTATTGTGGGAATTTTTAGTTAGATGATCGATCGAACTGTGATCTACTATGATAATCAAAGTTTCATCAATCTCTCTAAAAATCTTGTATTTCATGATCCATCCAAGCATATAGATATCTGGTATCACCATCTACAAGATTGTGTGCAGAGGTGGATTATGTTGTTGAAATACATTCCAACAGAGGAAAAATATGCAAATAGTTTTGGCAAAGGATTTATCAAGAGGAAAAATTGAGTTCCATAGAGGCAGGATTAGGGTAAGTGATAATCCATTTCTTGCTAAGAGGGAATGTTGAAAAAGAAGCAAGAAAAATATCAATTTGACCCTGCCTTGGTTAAACTAGAGAAATTTGAATTTCCACATCAACAGAAATATTGGAGGTAGTTAACTGAGGTGACATGGCACTTGTCACTCAGTTAAATGAGTCAATTTGAGTTGGGGAAGCTTGAGTTCAATTCAATATGGTTGATTTCTAATTTGTAGCAATCTATTTAAGTTAAATTGAGTTATGGCCAGTTAAACCAATTCTAATTGTTGGAGGAGCTAGTGGAAGGTCAAGTTGTGGATGTGTAACTTCAACCACACTCAATTATCAACCAATTAACTAATCAGTTAGCCCAAAATAACTGATGCGTGTAGAGAATTCGAGTTACCTTGTTGAGATGGAGATTCCAACACAGTGTACTATTAGTTGTAGACTATTATGAGGTGTACAGGTGGTGCATGCATTCATAGGATGAGCCCAAAAAGGATTGCGCAATTCCACTTGAGGAATTTCCTAATTAATAGGGTCCTAATTCCTCAACGAACAATGCAAGGAAATAGGACCATGGAGGGCTTGAAAATTGGATAAGTGTTGGCCATAGTTAGTTAGTTAGGCAGAGGAATAGACTATACACTTGCAAGTTGTGCTAAGGCTTGAGAAACATATGTATTTCATCTCTATTCTTTGATTAATGAAATACAGATAGGAAGGGTTTTTGAGTAGTTTCTTTCCCCTAGATAAATCTTTATGTCTATGTGATAATTCTTCTTCCATGTTTATGATTTGTGTTCTCAATCATGAGTTGAATTCCACAGAGCAGTAGAGTAGAATTGAGTCTTTTGTTTTAATAATTTCATGAGCAGTTTCAGATCTACACAATAATTTCTACAAATTTTTCTCTCTCAAGATCACAGGTAATAGTTTTTCCCTTTGGCCTTTCTAGGTGTTTCTTTAGTTTCAATGTCATGATTCTTATTATCTGGTTCAAGAGGTTGGTTTTTACCCTTTGACTGGTGGTTGTAGCTTATTACATCTTGTGTGGAGGGTGTCGAACCTTTCTCTAACCCAAGGAGGGTTATTTTTTTTATAGATGTGGTTATAATGCCTCTTTATGTTTCACTAAGCTTTGATTATACTTGTCACACATGTAACTGAAACTCTTCACCCTGCTCACTTCGTGTTGGTCTCCCCTATGCCTTCAATCTCACATCCTTATCCTCCCTCCTATGTTTAATCTAATTGTGCACTGTTTTCTCCCTATCACTATAACATAGCAATGCATGCAATCGAGGTGGTGCTCTGATGGTCGAGGCATCGCTAGCGCCTCGAGTCTAGTCTCAGGCTCAATCTGACGATGCCTCCAACTCTATTCCAACAAATCCTTTCTTTATCAAATGCGTGCGTGTCTGGAAGCAAAAGCTAGCTCGACCACCCTTTAGTTACTTATTTGAGAGGGGCCACCCAAGCCCGCATCAAGGACCGGCAGGGGCTCCACTATTAGCCCCCCACCCAATAAGTAAATTGAAACTTGAGTTGCTCGACCAACCTTTAGTTACTTATTTTAGAGGGGCCCACCCAATAAGTAAAATGAAGGCATGACTCGACTGATAAGGAACATTGATATCTTTCATCTTAATAAAGCTATTCAAGTTTTCCTCCATATTCTTGTGTACTTGTTTATATATGCATTTGTATGGTTAACACACATTTGGTCCTGTGTTATTTATGAATATAGATCTTTGTTCTTCGATAGTAGTATGTTGTTGTGATTCCATAGGTGCTCTTTGAAGCTCGGTAGATGAAGAAGAAGCGGCAAAGCTCTATCAGGAAGGAGAGCAAATCAAGCGCAAGACTAAGGTTGGTCTCCTTGGTTCCCCTCTTGTCTATTTTCATAAAGGAAAACAAAAGTAGACTTTACTTGTTTGTTTCTAAGATAGCTACTAGTCTTAGTGGGAATAGCAGCATCCGAGTGGACACTATTCTTGGTAACAGCGTGGACCATCTTGTCCATTGTATTTATCAACCAATTGCACCCTAGGCTTTTCCAAATCATGTGCACATTATTCCCCTGCATTCGCGCTAGTCCTCAAAGCTCCCTTTGTGCATACCCCACCACCTCGCAGGTGTAATGTGTAGTACCCAATTCAAATCCTAGAAGTGTTGCTTTTCTAGCACTTCTCTTTCAAATCAATCCAAGAAGGTATCTACCTCACTTAACCCATCATAAGTAGGCAAGTCCCTTACTTCTTTCGATACGCAGCACAGTGACCTTGTCATCATATTACAATTTGGCGTGGTTACCTCATGTAACCGGTTCTGCCATTGCTCTATCTCCTCATTGTTATAGGGAAAACTAGTGTCTTTTCAATCTGCTAGTCCCACTAAGATAGGTAGCTATCTTAGAAACAAACAATTCAAAGAGCTTCAAGATTTCCTTTATGTATGATAGATAAGAGAGAAGCAAAGAGGACCAACCTGTATCTTCCATTTGGCTCCTTGCTTGTTTCCTCTCTCCCTTGATAGAGCTCACCACTCTTCTCCTACTTGTCCCATTTTAGAGAATACTTGTAGAGGAAAAGCAAAAAAAACACCATCAAAGCATCTTGATCTATGATATCATAAACAATGCAGAATCAGAAATACATTAACCATACAATTGCATCTACAAATAACAAGATTCACAAATACATGATTATATGGAGGAAAACTCAAAGGACTTTATCAATAGTAGAAATAGAAGAGAGGATACAACCCAGTTGTCTGATCCAGGATCATCCTCCCAACGTGAAATCCCCCTTCACCTCATGATAAGCAAGATCACCCAACAATACAATGTTTCTTCTCAAAGAGAAACCAACAACACTTCCTTACAAATTACAAAATTCTAGCCTTTAGATCTCTTAGATGAGGGATCCATTTATAGATATTTGTAGAGGGGTGAGTAAGCTTTTGGGTTTTTTGCTAGTGTCATTTCACTGATATTTCTTGGTTCCACTTGGAGATTTCATTGATCTCTTACTCATCCTTGGGCGAATTCAGAGAGGCAAGTGTCATATGAGCAGTTTCTAGAAGATTCTCTGGGATTCCACTTGGCAAAATTCCTCTGCCATTTGTTTGCTCTCACCCATCACACCCTATAGAAGGCTCTTTCAGTATGCATCACACCTGGCTAGTGTAGCAGCCAGTATGCATCACACCCTAAGCATGGAGCAGTCTGTGTGGTCCAATTTTGGCTAGTTCTGAGCGGTTTTTTAGGTGGAAATTCTGGGAAATGATGTAATTAGTTGACCACGATCCTTTAGGGTATGAAACAACACTTTTAGGGGTTAAAGATCCCTTGGTTTATTGACATATATGATTGGGATTGTAGTGCCCAAATATGTCTATAATAGTTGCCCCCTAAAGCATGAGGTCATAAATCTTTTGATGTTGGGTGAAATGCTTTATCATGAGGATCTGAGGTATTTGAACTAGAAGGTGACCTGTATAAAATATAATAAAATACATTATCTTCATATTATTTTCACGATCTAGCTAAGGTGGGCATTCCCATGCTCATATTTATAAATTCATTTTTATGTACATAGGACAGATAATTGTTCGCTTTTGCAAACTAGTGATTCTTGTAGAGCCATCATCCCTTAGCTTGGATGATCATCTATGCAGCTATTGTGTAAATTTGTTGTCTTTATCTTCCTAAATATATTGCAGCACGGATGGATGAAACTAGATCCTAGATCTTCAAAACTCGTTCAATATTCGGCCGATGTACAAGTCAATCCATGTGAAAAGATGTTCTGAAGTCAAACATGGAAAGGCATTGCCTGATTACCAGCCATTGATGTAAGTTGTTAACAAGCATGAGAGGAATCACTGATAATGATAATGACCCTCAAGGTACTATAGTACAATTCATGTGGTATGAATATATGACCCAATATCGAACACCATGCAAAATCTTTCGGTCGAAGGTCATTGATGTAAACTTGTCATTGGAAGTGAGAAACTTGCCATTGAGGCATGCAAGCTTCAAAGTACTAGAAGGGTTGTTCCTAAGTCAACTTCTTGGATAATGAGTTGATGTCGACAAGAAGTGACCTATCATAGGAGAGCCTTAATGAATCCCACTTCTATGACATGAAACGAAGGAAATGATTTTCTTGAGGTGAAAACGATCTAATGATACAAGGTTTAGGAATGGCGGTCATGAAAAATGAAGGGTGAAGGTATTGCAGTGGAAGAGGCATTAGCTGGGTGGTGAATTCTCTGAATGACTTCTCTTGAACATATCAGTGACACTGAGATGGATTGGTAGCATTAACCCCAAAAATGGATGGTACAGAGGACTAATGGTGATGTGACTGGTGAACGGAATAACCCAACCCGACTCAATCATGGTGATGGAGTGAAAGTGTCATGTTCAAGAGTGACCTGCTACCAATGAAGTTCTTCAAGTTTTCTTCCCTTTTTCCCCAGTCATTGCTGACTAGTACCTCTTTATTTTTGTCAAGCTTGAGGAGGATAACATATGCTTGTTCTATAATTTTCCCTTTGGGCAAACTTGTCGCTATGTTTTAGCGAGCCTAGCGATAGTGAAACTCGCTCTTGTCCGAATGGAAAAGTTTGTCGCTATTGTTTTAACAAGTTTAACGACAAAGATAACTCAGTCCTTTTCATGTTTAGAGAGTTTGAAAAGGGACAAAAAGGAAACTCCAGTAGTCCTTTTCTGTGGCATAATCCCTTAAGTCTGAAAAAGTATAAAATAATACGAAAGGGATGACTTTTTGATCGCTTTAGCGAGCCGAGAAAGACAAGTGCTTGATCTTTTTGTAGAATGATCCCTCAGGTCCAAAAAGATTAAAATGTAGAGGAGGGATGACACTTCCCCTTACTTTAACGAGCTGGAAAGGTCAGTAGCTCGACAATCTTTTCATATTTTATGAGTCTAAAAAGAGCTTAAAAGAGACTCGTTTTTGAGGAACGACTGATGATTTCGGGTAGCAACTAGTTCCAGGTAAGTTTGGAACTTCTCAAACATGGCAGCGTAATGAGGGTGGCTAATAGAATCACTCGTCGTAGCTATTCCTCAAAAGGATAAACAATCAAGCGGAAGCATATGATCAGCCAAAAGAATGGAGGTGACAGTAAGAACACAACCAAGGCTCAAAAGGCTGATAGCAAGGCAATCAAAAAGGTTATTTACCGAGGGTGGATTCATTTTTTAATGAGCTTGAATTGGAAGAAACTATGCTTGGTGGCATGTTTATTTTTTAACGAGCTTGAACCTTGCGAAAACATCGCTCATGCCAGTTGATTTAAAGATGTCTCTCATTAGTAGGTTCATTTTTTAGTGAGCTTGCACCATGCGAAACCTTGCTCATGGCCTTTTTATGTAGGCTATAAATCACCAAACTATAGAGTTAAATACACTAAGAGTTAATGAACTACTGAGGTTAGGTAGGATTGTTTTGTCTTTTGCCTAGATAAGACATTTCCTTTGCCTTGCCTACGTGCCACCGACAAAGGTGAATGGTGGATCAGACCAATCACCTAACTTAAGTAGTTGAACTAAAAGCAATGTTAAAACACTACAAGGTTAGAATTAAACTGGTCGCTTTTCACTTGCATAAAAAGGTTTGCATGCCCCCAGGTGTTGAGAAAATGAGAATTTCAAGGTTACCTTATGGAAGTCCCTGCATTTAAGAAGGATTGTTTCATCTGTAGAGAAAACAAAACACTTCCTTAGCTCTATCCATTGAAATAGAGAAAGGTGACTAGTGTGAGCTTCCAATCACATAACGTGTGAGGAGATAAATGTTTCAGACTGATCCCATATCCTACACAGAAATGGTGTTTCAGATCGGTCATATAACCTACAAGGAAATCTGTTTTTTTAGTTGAGTTTGCCTACCGAGGCAAACCAAGGTGCATGCCCCTTAAGCTTCGTTACATTCACCGGACTACTTGTGGTAGTTAGGTGGATGAACTGGAGGTTGAAGAGAAATTCTTGACACAAACAGACTATTTAGGGATGATGTTTGACTCGCAGCTGTGTTTGAACTAGGAAATGAAAGTTGGTTGACAAGTTGCACCATTCTACCTTCATATGGGAAACACATCACTTGAAAGAGTGTGGAAACAATAGCTCCCATGTTGAAAACATAGTCATGCCCAAGGAGTAGATTGTAATCTAGTGGCCCTTGGACTACCATCATGTTCAAGTGAATGGTTTTCCTTCTCAAAGTTATAGGCAACCTTGGAAGGATCCCTAATGATCGACTGGTTCCTTGATTGAAGCTTGACAAATTTTGATTCTCAGGCACAAGCGATGGTGAACCAAGTGCTTTCCAAGCAGTTGAGGAAAGGATACTCACGGAAGCCCCTTCATCTATGATAGTGCCAGACATGATCATTTTGTAAACTTGTACTATGATTCAGAATGGTACATTAGATGGAAGGTGGGGTCTCGCTAGTTGATTCCAATCAAAGGAAACAACTAGATTGCTTGGAGGGGGGACCAAATAAATAGCTAGATGAATCTCTCAAAATGGGAAACTTTCCACCTGTTATAAAGGAACGGGTATATTTCCCCCATGTTCATTAGACTTTGTGTTAACAAAAAGAATTTGAATGGTGTCATTATCATTCTCTTTGGAAATTGTATTGTCTAAATGTGGACCTTTTGAAGGCAAGACTAGGTCGACTGCCATCTCGACCTATTGACTTTGGTCCGGTATGGACTTAGAGGGTTTACCTTCAATGGTAGGCATTTTGACTGAAAACTAAGTTATGTCAGTCATATTTTCAACTAGAGATGGACTTGGCAAGAGTTTCTTGTATCCATGTGGAAGTCGTTGCAGTGAAGCAAGATGGTTGTCCAAGACACTTTTGGCTTCATCCAGAAAAGGACAATGGTGAATGACATGATTGCCTTCACACAACCTACAAGGAAATCTGAACTTTCCTTTTTGTCCATTGACTTCATTTTCACTAGTCAATGGTGTGCTCTCAACATGATCGACAGACGTTGACGACACTGGATGGTGCAAACAGGGAGACCAGTCTCTCAAGATCCACAGAATGCAAGGATAATCTCGATGAAAGTGGTCTCCTCTGCATATTATGCATGGAGAATTGGGTTTGGAAGGTTCGATGTGTGGATTTTCACTGGATGATGCACAGTTTCCCCCTTGATTGATTGTCTTCTTCTTCTTCTTTTCCTTCCCCTTCTTCTTCTTCTCAGTTACTTGGTTTTTAGTATCACTAATTTCACCAAGCGAAGAGGAAGAAGGAGAGGGAGAAACAAACAAAGTAGAAGGTGAGGAAAAAACTCCAGTATCATCTGGTTGCTAATTCAATTGCTGAGGAATTACAATGTTTTGAACGACAAAGGTTGAGAATAGCCATACTAGCTAGCCAATTGTGATTCCTAGAAGGGACAATGTAGCCATATATGGAGCACCAATATCTCCCCAAGAAGAGAAAGGACTAGGATTCCCCCCAAGGGGAAACCCTTGATTGGTGGATTCCATTACCTCAACCTAAGATTAATGAAGGAACAAGGGTGTTATTCTGAATGAAATAAATTTTATGAAACTTTGACACAGCTTTGATTTTTCAATTTTTAAGAGTCGAGAAAAAGCTAAATATCACTCTAGTCACCTTCGATTTTTAATGAGCCTAAAGTGACAAGTGCTTAGATGAACCTTTTCTTTTAAGGAGTCAAAAAGGAATGAAAGTGACTACTCTAGAAGTCTAGATAGTGGGATTACCAAACCAATCACAAAACTACAATATACACCTTGGTGGTAAATTAAAGAGAAATTACCAAAGCCTTTATGTACGGTAGTCAATCTTCCCAAATGTTGTGTTTAGTGCATTGCAATCGATAGGGCGGCAAACACGACTTCCTAAGGATAAAGTATATTAGCCTATTGTGGTCTCCCAATATATACTCGATGGTATGGGGAGTACAAGTCTGTACTGACACTTGTCGTATCAAAGAGGAGGAATCACCCAACGTTCGATGAAAGCAATAGTTACCAGGTTTTACGACGCTGGAATACGTCTCTAGCCTAGACTTCTAGACGTTGTGCGTTAGGTTCCAAAGTGTTTTTATGTTCATTGAGGTTTATTTTAGAGTTTATATTTTTTAGAAGTTTTCCTTTCAAGGTTCACCGTGTGATGTAGATGTAAAATTCCTAAATATGAAATCTAAAATGATAAACAGTCGTTTATTTTCTTTTAGCAATGAAAATACTAGCTACTAAGGAAAGAAGAGTATGATTCTTTCAACAAAGAGCAGAGAACACACACTAAATGCACTTTTCCTAAATAATTTCCCACATGCAGTCTAAATGCAAATGCGCATGCATGTATTTGTTTTTTTGTTTCCTTAATGTGAGAATGCTAAAAAGGAAAACCAAGTATAGATTTGAACTATTTTCTTCAAAGCGACACTGCAACGATTTATTCTCAAAACGAAAGGAATACTAAGACGGCATTTTCAATTTCAAATGGAAAAATGCTTTCGACACTTGAAATATTGACAATTCAAATAAAATACAATGGTAAAAGTACAATCAACTACCTATAAGAGGAAGACTTTATGACACTCTTCTTTTTGACTCACAATGATAGTTACGACACTACTTTACATAAACAATGACAGTTAGATTAAGCTAATCTTGTCAAAGGAGGACTATAAATGATTAAAAATACATAAAAACATTCACAAATCCTAATCAATGGAGGCTGAATAATGTGAAGGAAGGAGGCTTCAGCAATGATATATTGATCATAAGTAGCAAAACTACTAAATAGAGCTGAAAACAAGGAGAAAAAAACCAAATTCCAGAGAGAGAAATAGTATCATTCAGTCATCGCACCTATCCTTAAGGGAAATAGGGATGAATCTCACCTGCAACACATGGGAGGTGCGAAATATAGGCTTCTAGTTGCAGGCAGTACGATGTACCAAGGAACGAAACTGAGCTTGGTTTTCACTCAAAATTTGCAGCTAAGTTCAGTGATTTAGGTTGAGATATGATAGACAGTAAAAAAAAAGTATAGGGGTATGATCTTATGAGGCTATTGAGCTACCATAATGGCACTTGTGATGTTTGCAAGTTAGATGTTCAGTTCTTAAACTAACCCAGAGATTGACTGAAGCAGCATTGATCTACTTTTTAGTTGCATAGCAAAAGCAGTTCGAAGGCTAGCTAGCTTAACTTTAGGCTTCGTCTATAGTTTATAAAGCAAACAAAAGTAACAAAAAAACAAACTTTTCACTCCCTAGCGGAGTCGCCATTTTGTTACAGGGAAAACTAGTGTCTTTTCGATCTGCTAGTCCCACTGAGGCAGGTAGCTATCTTAGAAACAAACAATTCAAAGCTCTTCAAGATTTCCTTTATGTATGATAGATAAGAGAGAAGCAAAGAGGACCAACATGTATCTTCTGTTTGGCTCCTTGCTTGTTTCCTCTCTCCTTTGATAGAGCTCGCTAGTCTTCTCCTACTTGTCCTGTTTTAGAGAATACCTGTAGAGGCAAAGCAACAAAACACCATCAAAGCATCTCGATCTATGATATCATAAACAATGCAGAATCAGAAATACATTAACCATACAATTGCATCTACAAATAACAAGATTCACAAATACACGATTATATGGAGGAAAAATCAAAGGAATTTATTGATAGTAGAAATAGAAGAGAGGATTACAACCCAGCTATCTAATCCAGCATCATCCTCCCAGCATGAAAGCCCTCTTCACCTCATGAAAAGCAAGATCACCCAACAATACAATGTTTCTTCTCAAAGAGAAACCAACAACACTTCCTTACAAATTACAAAATTCCAGCCTTTAGATCTCTCAGATGAGGGATCCATTTATAGATATTTGTAGAGGGGTGAGTCAGCTTCTGGGTTTTTGATTAGTGTCATTTCACTGATAGTTCTTGGTTCCACTTGGAGATTTCATTGATCTCTTACTCATCCTTGGGCGAATTTAGAGGGGCAAGTGTCATATGAGTAGTTTCTAGAAGATTCTCTGGGATTCCACTTGGTAAAATGCCTCTGCCATTTGTATACTCTCACCCATCACACCCTACAGAGGGCTCTTTCAGTATGCATCACACCTGGCCAATGTAGGAACTAGTATGCATCGCACCCTAAGCATGGAGCAGTTTGTATGGTTTAGTTTTGGCTTGTTATGAGTGGTTTTTAAAGTGGAACTTCTAGGAAATGATGTAATCAGTTGACCATGATCCTTTAGGGTATGAAACAACACTTTCAGGGGTTAAATAGCCCTTGGTTTATCGACATATATGTTTGGGGTTGCAGTGCCCAAATATGTCTATAACATTCATTAGAATCTGATGTACAATATCTTTTGCGCTCCCATGAGATCTGTCTATCTGCGGTGGGATTTACCCAATTTTGCACTCGCGCGGTTATTTTGTAGATGTAGTCCAAATCATCATCACTTTTATAGTCACACATCGGATTTGTATAGCACAATCCTCTAGTAGTGTCCAAGGGTATAAATTCACGCAAATACTTCTTCTCAAAAATCATCTTGCGCTTCTTTAGATTAATCACCCCATTCATGTCAGTGGCCCAATCGATTCCTAAGAGCACAGGGTAGGGATTGCTCTCATCAACAATCTTTATTACTTCAAAGTTTTCTAGCGTGCTCGATCCCTCAATATCCACAGTGATTCCCTGCAATCTCCCTATAGGTATTATCTTTTGTTGGTTCGCCATTCACAGCTGGATAGGAGACCATTGAAGCATATGGCTCCCCATGTGCTCCCATGTCTTATTTGATAGAATGTTTGCGTCTGACCCTAAATCCAAAATTACTTGGTCCATATCATATTCTATAATTTGCATGGTTAGCCTCATTTCTCTTCCCATCCTCATCTTATGCTTTCCAATCTTCCTGACTATGCGTGGTTCTCTTAGCGCGGTCCCAGTGCATCTGTTAATGAGTTCCTACAATCCCTTTACAACTTTACTAATGTGCAGTAGCTTCATGCATGTTTCTAGGAATGTTGTAAGCATAGATGGGTCCATCTCCAGCTCCAATCTATCTTTGCTTCCTGAAGTGGAGGCATCAACGAAGCTGTTCTTAGCTTCCATGAAGGTTTCCTTAGCGCACTCCAAATCAAACTCTGCATCTTTCATTAGAGCCTTGCGAACCTAAGTATTATCTTTGAGTTGTTTTCTGTTATCATCTCCCATCACGATTCCACTTTGGAGCACAATGTTCATGTTTGGATCTTCCTCGCGTGGCTCAGACCTGATCATCTATAAGTTCTGAGTCGAGGGAGGTGGTAGCGCTCCCTTGTCGCGTATCCTAGCTGTCAATGTAGGACAATCTTCCATCTCATGATAAAAAAAGGTACAGTGAAGACATGATGGACACGTTGGGTTCGTACAATCATGGGCATAATGTCCTGGCCCTCTGCAATTGTAGCATATCAACTGTCTGCGACCTCTTCTAGTTCCTCCTCCACCTCGGCCTCATCCGCGCCCCTAAAATCTGGTTCGCGCCACTCATACATTCGGGTCTAGGGGTCACAGTTCAGCCTGAACTCTATAGGTGGGAGTTGTATCCATCATTAACTCATAGCTTCTACAAGTGCACTAATCGTGTCTCACTGACCTACAAAAGTTACAGAACAATTGCTATGAATTTTGTGTGTACTTCTGTAACAAATTTCAGTTGTCTATAGAATGTTTCCCTCCTATTTGACAAATCACACACCACAAAGTAGGCACCGTGCTAGGTCCTTCTTGTGCCTCTGGTCTTAACAACATCAATCCTCCTCCCGTGAGGTAATTTTTGAACACTGGAAAATGGTCCTTATCATGACCCTAACCCTTGCATTTTACACACCACACTTCTTCATGCACTTCTGGGCAAGCAGTCCTATCCTGTTTTAGACTCTGCATCTCAAGGCATAAGTTTTTCAATTGCACATGGATCTACTGAACTCCCAAGTTAGGATCTTGCATCGGGGTCTCATGTAGCCTCATCATGATCTCTAAGGCCTCTGCCTGAGTCATTAACTTATGTTGTCATAGCATGCTCCTTAAATGTGGAGTTAACAACGCTACAAACCATTCGCGATATTGTCCATCCATCAGATTCATATTAGCTTCACGAATCGTACACTTCAACCTCTAATCCAACTCCCAAGGAGTTTTACCTAGTAGCATCGTGATTTATTTGAACCCAATGATCGATTGTGGTTTAGACTTTAGCCTACTAAATTCTTTATTTAGTGCTGCTTGGATATCCATGATTCCTGCACTTGGATTATCATTGGGGTGCTTAATATACCAAGTCAACACACAGTCCTATAGGGCTCTAACCAGTGTCGCTTTCTTTATATTGTCATCTATAACTCCCTACGCTTCACATACGGCTTTTATGACAAACCAAAATTGGTCTGGATCCCCATTTCCCACTCCCTTGAACATGGGAAACTTTATCATGCTTGCCATATTGAGTCGTGATGGTGGCAAAGGTGGTACGGGTGAAGATGGAGGTGATGGTGGTGAAGCTGGTGGTGGTGTGGGTGGGGGTGGTATGTGTGGAATCCTATGCCTTATCAAATGGATCACACTTCACTAAGAGACCTTTGCAAGCTCTTCCTCATCCCCTCGTGGAGGTGAAATCAAAGGGCTATTCTCTGGTCCCTTACTTCCTTCATTTCTATAGGCTTTTCCGCTTCACATAGCTTTGAACATCAAGGTAATTGCGTAAACCTCTTTTCACACAATAGAATTTTAATCCAAGTATTCAAAGACTTTACGTACTGTTAGGATATTCCAACACATAGGAAATAGTTAAGTTCAACTTGGTCTAGTATAGAGTTAGGTAAAGTGTGTTTCTTTACTGTTGTACATTTTGTAACTTACAATCCGACGGTCACGATATGTAGTGATCCGACGGTTCACTCTCTCCTCGGTATTACCGACACTTGATCCGTCGCTTGACACCCGATTGGTCCATGAGTTCTATTTAAAGCGCATGGAGGGTCATTGTTTGGGTAATCCGTCTATGAGAGAAAGCTTATGTAAATTTTCATTCTTTTATTAATAAATTGCCTGTAGTAGCCACGTTGGCGCAGGCCGTGTACTGTTTCCCTCTTTGAGGGTTTTAACCACGTCAAAAATACTGGTGTATTGATTTGAGATCTGGTTGTGAGCGGTGTCCTTTTGGTGTTCTTTCTGAGGAACTTACCCTGTAAATTCCTACATGGTATCAAAGCTATTTGAGGGCCGCGTGCGTTGGTGATCCAAATCTGAAGCCGGTAGAACTGCATGCGGCTGTGGTTTCCTAGATCTACTATTTCTGACTGCTTTCGGGCCGAGAGGACTGCTCTGTTGTGTTCGGAGCATCTGTTCCAGTGAGGAACCCCTTTCGTTTCACGCGAAAAGGTTTCTGGTAGCCCTATCTGCGTCATTTTTAAAATCTGGAGGTATACAGTCTTTATTTGCAGTTTACTGTTATTTTCTCTCTGCTTATTTCGGTTTCGGTTTATTTAGTTTTTTTTTAACCAGATCTATACCTTTCATTTCTGCGTATGCTCTTTGCCCTGCGACTGTGCGATCTGGGCAAATCAGAAACAGAAAGGAAGGATTTTTTTTCTCATGCGTATGCTCTTTTCCCTGCACCTTAGTGTGATCTCGGAAAATCAGAAACATTGAGAAAAATATTTAGTTTTTCGGCTAAAGCAAATTTTTTTTAAATATTTAGT
>APFE031195968.1:0-10950 GCA_000404065.3 Pinus taeda | reverse complement strand
TATTATTTATTTATATTGGTATAAATAAGAATTTGGTTAAAAGGGGTAGATAGAGGAATATTTACCATTTAATTATATATATATATTATGGTAAATTAGACTTTTTAGATAATATTTATTAGTGGTATTATATAGGGGTAATGGTATGGTAATAATAAGTTAAGGGGAGATAATAGTATTATTTTATAAGGGCATATTTTGATATTATTATTAATAATTAACAAATTGGTAATTAGATTAGGTTCCTTATTTAGAAATAATATCGGATTTTTTCCTTTCTATTAAATAATGAATTGTATTAATAAATATATGAATAATGATAATTATGAATATATAGATGTTAGAGGTCCATTAACCATTACTTGTCAAAATAGTTGTTGGAATAGCCTGCTGTCCCTATTTATTGCATCGCTCAGATTGGATCTTCAACTTGTCCTGACGATGAACCACACTGGTTGGTTCAAAACGCGTCAACAAATGGTTTTTTATGTGATTTTGCCGAAATTATTCTCTTAACAAGATTATGGATCACAGAAGTCTAAATTCCTTAATAATATCCCTATCCTTTGTCAGTTGCATTGAAATTCTTTTGTGGAACTACATTCTCCTTATCATCTATATCCTGAGGTTTTCCTCTCTTCTTAGCCCACTTTCCTCATTCTTCTCATTACCTTTCCAATCATGCTTAGACTCAATCTTGCACTTTGATTAGTCATAAAAATGCTTCAACTTTTTGATGGCTTCCTCTAGTGATCTAGGCTCATTAAACTCAATTCTTTCTTTGAATGACAATGGCAACCCATTGATGAATCATTGAATCTGTGCTTTCTCCTCCTTAAGATAAGGAACACATCTCAACAACTCCAAGAATCGACTAGTATACTCCTCATATGTCATAGATCCCATATTCAACTCATAGAACTCCTTTGACCTATCATTATTGTATCTTTTAGATAGATAATTCTTCCTGAAAAGTCCCTCGAACTCACTCCATGTTCGCTCCTCTTCTCGAATGCCTATGAAATTCTTCACATATTCCAACCAAATGTCTTTTGTACCTTTAAGACTAAAAGTAGCTATCTTGGCTTTCATATTTTCTAAATAATTTTTTCATATAATTTTAAAAACCTAGTCATCAAAATCAACCAATATTCTGCATATTATGCATTCTTCATTTCTCTATAAAATGTAGGAGGCTTTGCTTTCTTGAACTCCAATGTCAAGTATTGCTTCTCACTCCTATACGGATGGTGGCAGTGATGACAATGATGTTTCTTTGAACCAAAACTAGAATATAACCCATGTTCATAACCCATCCTACCAGGTGTATCCAAGAACCTACGATCTATGACTATGCCATCCTTGTCAAACATGTATCATGATTGAGATCTATTTCCATATGCCCCATTGGTCCTTTCCTCTTGTCTATAACTAATTCTTGGTTGTCTTTGTCTCTGAAAATCTGATAGAATTTGAAGAATCACAACATTGACCTTTGCTTGCCTTTCCTATGCTGTAGAAAGTCTTTCCTATGACTAAATGATCTTAACATTATCTACTTTACAACTTTTGATCTCTTCTTTCAAACTTCTTAATGTATCCTCTATGTCAGGGGACTACTCAATACCATGTTGTTCATCTGATATGTAGGAAGAATGAAATGTAGTCCACCATTCTGCTATTCATCTTGATCTTCTTCTTTATGCAAAAATACCATGTCAGATAAACCAAATATAAACATGATCTAACATACCTGAATGAATTTTAGGGGAGGCTATCTTATCTACACAATCAATCGACTTCACACATGATAAAACTAGTTGCACAGACCTTATGCAGGAAAACCACAACCATGATAAAACATGCATAAAAACCACATAGACAACTAACATGCATGCATGACAAACACATTCTGCCCATCCAATCAAAGTATTGAACCTAGGAGCTCTGGTACCAACCTGTAACCACCCCTCCTACATTTACCCAATTTCACTGACCTTCGAGGGTAAACATGAGATGAAGAGTTACTATGACATGACCTGACCTTCATACTTTAGTTATGGAAGAGGGGTTGATAAATGACAACTCACAGACATTCCTCAAGGTTTACAAGATACTTAGGAGCCAAAGAACCACCCCATGTGACCACACATAGAGCTAGGGATGCTTTTTGGGGACCTAGACCCCCAACCGCACCCTTGACACTACATGCATGCAATTGAAGGCCTCCAATTGAACCCACAAGCCTTGCTCCATGCTGTTGTAACCTAAACTAATGTGAAAGGCAAAGGGAAATGGTCCTTCTTGGTGGCTTTATTAAGTTCTTGATAATCGACACAAATTCCCCACTTCCATTTTTTCTTGGGCACAAGCACCAGAGGAGAAACCCACTCGCTGTCAGAGATGGGGTAGATGACTCCTGCATCTAGCAACTTTTGCAGTTCTTCTTTGACAATGTCCTTAAGGGTTGGATTCATTCTCCTCTGAGGCTGCCTGATTGGTTTACAATCCTCTTTAATGTAAATGTGATGGGTACATACTGAAGGGTGGACTCCTTTCATCTCCTTATAGCTCCAAGCAAAAGCATCCAAATGGCGGTTCAATAAGCTACACAGCTCCTTCTCCTGAGAGGGGGATAGGGATGAGTTGATCTTTAAAGTTCTTTCAGGGCCAAATTCCACATTCTTAACTCGGGGAGAGGTTGGATTAGCCACACAGAGATCCACTAAAGCACTGGCTTGGGTGTCTTCTACCAACTCTTCTAATGGCAGCACACTGGGAGGTGGATTCTGAATCAAATTCTCAATAAGGTCATCCTCGGTTTGAGGACCTCCCCTAGTGAATTCCACTGTGCACACTAGTGCAGAGTAGACTTCATCCTCATCTTCCTCCTCCAAGTAGAGAGTTATGACATGTTCTAGCAGAGGTTGTGCTGAAGGATATAGGATGAGCTGTTTGGACATAGGCCCATTCTTGATGGTCATGCTCCCAGCTCGACAACTAATGTAAGCATCTGCAGTAGCTAACCAAGGCCTTCCTAGAATGAGGGGGTATCCAGTGAATTTTTCCTTTGGCTGAAGGACCAAGAAGTCTTCAGGGTATTCCCAAGAATCAACGAAGACCATGACATCTTCCACAATCCCTTCGGGGGTCATGGTGGAGCAGTTTGCTAATTGCAGTACTGTCGAGGTCTTTCTTAAGGAACTCTGAAGGTTGAGTTCGAGCATAGTGTCCCTGGTCATCACATTAATGGTAGCCCCTAGATCAATCAGGGTGTGGGGCATTATGGTGCCATTGATGTGGACATCAACTATAGGACTCCCAGGGTCTAGATATTTCAAACAGATTACTTATCCCAACATTAGGTCAGACATTTGTCCTATGACATTGATAGTTGGGGCATCTCTCTTGCACCTGCCTGGGTGCCTGAAACACTTATATTTGATCAATTTGTTGTAGTTTGGTACATCTTTTATGGCCTGGAGAAGTGGTATTTTCACACATAACAGTTTAAGCTCACCCAAAAGTTCAGTCTCTTCTAGGTTTGGTTGTGTGGTTCCAGTTAGTCTCTCAGGAAAGGGTGGAATGGCTTTGGGTCCACTTTCCTATTTCTCTTCCTCAGCCTCCTTCAGAAGAGGTTGGCTATCTGGGAGGACCTTCCCAAATCATAGGTTGATCTCCTAAATCTCCACAGCATAGGCAGGGCATGTTGTCTCTCTAGTATATACCTGTTGGGCCTGTCCGTTATTGGGGTTCAGATTTGATTGAGGAGGAATCTGGGGTTGTCTCAAAGGAGAAGGAGGTAATGGTTGTGGTTGAGTAGGTGGTGGAGGCAAAATGGTGGGAGGAGAGTTGTATTGGGGCCTCCACCCTGGTTCAGGTGCATTCCACTAAGGTTTGGACTGAACATGAGAATGAAATTAATGAGCAGCAGGTTGAGTATGGTATTGAGATGAATATGACCAAGGAGGCGGTGCAGACCAAGGAGGATGAGCAGGGGGGCCCCAAGAAGGTATGTGAGTGGATTGGTTGGGGTTGGAATAAGTCTGGGATGTACCTTGCATCCCTTGCTGGTAAGGTTTGGATCCATGTGGCCTCCTTTGATTTAGGAAGTAGAGTGGTTCAATGGCTCCCTCAGCCCCTTGGTACATCGCTTTAAGTTCGGGTAAGGTTGGGCACTAGTTTGTAGGGTGGTCTTCCTCACAAATGAAACATACCTCTACTGAGTGCAATGGACACTCGTTCTAAGGATGTTTCCTTGTACATCTGGGACAAAAGATGGCCAAAGCTCTCTTAGCTTCCTCTTTTTGCTGTTTGATTCGGAAAGTATCCAGTTGCATGGCAATGGTCTATCTCATCTCACTTTTAAGGTCTTCCATCTGATTTGCAAACTCATGTTTGGAGAAGGTGGCACTAGCTAAAAGCTGATTCCCCCTACCTCTTTTCCGGGCTGCCCTAGAATGGTTTCTAAACATAATCCTTATGTCATCATAAGGTAGTTGGTAGAAGTCTCCTCCAGCCAGAAAATGGAGGGTATCTAGAAGGTCATCAAGGATTCCTCGGAGCAGAACTAGCTTCAGAGATTCGGGATCAAGTGTGCACCTAGCCCTTTTATAACTAAGTTGGAACCTTTCTTCATAGTCTTCTAAAGATTCATCGCTTCCCATGGTCATCCGAAAGATTTCTCCCTTCGTTTCCTTTGACCTACAATAATCCCGGTATTTGTTGTTAAAGGCTTTCTGCATCTGAGCCCAAGTTGTGGTACTATTTCTAGGTAACCCCATGAACCAGCGTACTGCTGCATCCTTGAGGGTAGAGGGAAAGAGTTTCAACTTTTTCTCGTCTTGTGCATAGTCATAGGTTCGACAAAGGACAAAAAACTCAAACAAGAAGGTATCAAGGTCTTCAGTGGTCAATCCATTCAAGTGAGGTAAGGCTGAGGGACTTATGTTTTTCATTTTTGTGTCCCCATTGGTCTCTCAGATGGGAAAGGCACCTTCTATTCTCTCCTCATCTCCTATATCATTTCTACGTTTGGCCATGGTCTCAGGAGGAATTTTTTCTTACTCTTCTTCTGTTAGAGGATCTTGATGTATCTCTGGAGGTTCACTGCCACCGAAGAAGAGAGAAGGGTGACTCAGTGATGTGGTGGGGTTGTTGGGTAAGAATTTTCTTGAATTGTCTCTATTCCTACGAGGCATGAAATGAAATATTTTTGGTTGATTTTTGTGTTTTCCGCTGCTTGTACCTGCAAAATTGAAATTGATTGAACAACAAACTACAACTAACTAAAGTAAACTTTGCTGAAATGAAAATTTTGGAATTGAAATGAAAGCAGGAAATGACTAATCTATGCTACTGAAATGAAATTGCAGAAATGAAATGCTAAGCTATGCTTTCGGAATTGAAATTGTAGAATTGGAATGCTAATCTACACCTGCAGAATTGAAATTCTAGTCTAGGAAAGTAGGAAATGTCTAATCTACTTTTGTGGAAATGAAATTGCATAATGGAAATGAAACAACTACTCTACTCTTGCTGAAATAACTACTTAGCAGAAGGTTGCAGTAGAAAATAGAAGAAAAGCAGCAATCACAAATACTATGATGTTTCCTCAGCAACGGTGCCAAAAATATGGTGAGCTCCAGTATTGCAGCAATGATGCCGCAACTCTTGGGACTGCCATCTTTACTTTTATCAACCCGGTTGTTCGTAACAAACTTGGAAGCGATGGTGCTATATACACAAGTACTAGCACTTGCCGCAAGTTGTCACTTGATCAACTGGCACAAGTCTGCTAGGAGCTTAAGGAAACTTCTACGAGCTCTTAGAAGAAACTTTTAACTGTGATGGATGAAAGCTAACTCAAAAGAGGCTAGTCTACTTACAGAAAGAAGTTGTAAGCTAAAAGGAAATGCAAACCCTAGCAAACCCTAATTTTACCGACTAACCCTACTGGTGCAAGAAAAGAGATGAAAGTGGTGGAAATGGATGCCATTAACTTTTAGAAAGGTAAAATGCATGTGACTAAGCTACTTCTGAAGTAAAATTTGGGAAAAACATCTTTTTGCATTTTTGAGTGATTTTGCAGAATTATTATGCATGTGCTTTAACGATTTTTGATTGTGTAGAGGTTGATCGGCAAAAGGAAATGGAGTGGGCATTTGCAGGAGGTTGAGAAGGTGAAAAGAGTGCCTAAGGGGTCCCTAGCACCCTTCCATAGAGTTTCACAGTGATCAGATCTTGAAAGACTGCTTAGTGAACTTCTACAGGAAGTGCAGGGGTTCTACAGGATGTTCTACAGGAAGATCCGAAAGTGAATTTTAGAGGGTGGATGGTGGAAAAAAGGGTGGGAAAGTGGAAATGGAGGTTGGATGAGGATGAAAAGGGGTCTAGGACCTGGTAAATGAGGCTAAGGAGTGAGGAAGGTGGTTGATTTGTTCAAGGATGGAGGGAGAAACACTGCACAAGAATGTAGAAATTAGGGCAAATTGGAAAAGTGTGGCAAATGTAGGGAAGGAATCTTGGATTAGGGGTTGGAGCAGGTTGTATGATGGAGGAAGGATAGGCAGAGATGTATTACAAGTGTTCTAAACACCATTTTCCAAAATTGATCGAATAAAGACTAGGAAAAGCAGAGATTTAGCTATTTTGACCTAATCTGACCTAAAAACCAGAAACATGATGGACAAAAGTTTATATACAGGAAATCATGCAAGATAACTATGGAAAGTAAGTAGGAACAGATCTTAAACATGCAAGTACAACTGGTATCAACTTTTCCAACTAAAAATCTAACAATGTTTTTGTGGCAGCAAGTATGCCTTGGTCTCAGCTCATGGTCCCAAGGAGGGAGAGATGAGATCAAGGATTTCTTGATGGAATTTTTGTAGATATTTTCCTTTACGAAACTGTCAAATCAACCTGAAGTATGAAAAGCTATTTTAATCATAAAAAAAAAACCTAATTAGCAAAGCAAGACCTTAACCTAAATAATATAAATTATTCTATGAATGCAGCAAAGACACATAAAAGTACACAAAGGAGGTATTGGCACTTGGTTTGGGCCCAACCCCAAGAGCTACAACCTCCTAAGAAAGCTCAGAGCTGGTATGAAGTGAAATTTATCTCCATTACTCAAAAAATAATCATGTCACAAAACTGTTTACAACAAAAGCTCGAAAATGAGCTGAAATGCAGAGCTGCACTAAAGTGTGAAAACAACTACTCAATAGCTAAACTATCAAGGCTTGAAGCCTTCCTACTTATGCCCCACGAGGACTCCCAACAACCCTCCTTAACTTTAGGAGCTTGGCTACTCAAAACTGCGATTAATCAACCACTTCACAAAATCTACTTGACTACCCCTTGAAATCATCTTTGGTGGGTTGTTGAACTCCGCATTGATGGTGGAGAACTCGAGGAAGGGGTCATTTAGTGCTGGAGACACCCTCCCTACAAATCCTTAGCCTTGTTCCTTTGTATTTGGCTATCAAATTGCTCAAAAATGCTTGACATTAGTCCAAAAGATGAATCTGCAATAAGCACATATTAGACTTTGTGGTCAAGTGACTATTCTCATTCATTCAATTAACATAAATATATTCAAAAGTATGCATAGAACTATGAAGAATGGTGGATTAATCGAGAATAATAGGTAAAATGAGCCCAATAAGTCACCCATTTTTGGGGCTCATCAAGTAGCACCAACATCAAAGGCATCATACAAGATGAGCACTCCAAAGTTGGTGGAATTGAAGTTGCAAATTAAGGAAATCCTTGAGAAGCGATACATTAGGCCAAGTGTGTCGCCTTCAGTTGCACCAATATCGTTTGTGAAAAAGAAGGCTGCTACTTTTAGGTTGTGTATTGACTACAGACAGTTGAACAAGGTGAATATCAAGAACATCTCTCCTTTGTCGTGGATTGATGACTTGTTTGATTAGCTGAAGGGATAAACGATGTTCTCAAAGATTGATTTGAGATCAGGATATCATCAAGTATGCATCAAAGAAGAGAATATGTATAAGGCTTCTTTTCAAACCAGGTATGGGCATCATGAGTTTATTGTGTTTCCTTTTGGTTTGAATAATGCTCCATCAGCTTTCATGTGTTTGATGAATAGTGTCTTGCATCCCTATCTAGACAATTTTGTGATAGTATTCATTGATGACATACTGATATATTTTAAGAATGAGGAAGAGCACGTAGAAAATATAGCAGCAATGTTGGCATTGCTAAGAGAGAATAAGTTGTATGCCAAACTTAGTAAGTGCAGTTTATTTCAGACAAAATTTCATTACTTGGGACATGTGGTTTCCAAGGAAGGTATAGCAGTGGATCCAGAAAATATCAGAGCTATCATGGAGTGGGAAACTCCTAGGAACGTTGATGAGGTCAGGTCATTCATGGGATTAGCTAGTTATTACAGGATGTTTATCAAGAAATTCTAACATATTCTCTATCCTATTACATATTTTCAAAGGAAACTAAATATATTTGAATGGACAGAGGAATGTGCAACTAGTTTTGAGCAGCTAAAGCAATTTCTTACAAACACTCCACTTCTAAATATTGCAGATACAGATAAAGAGTTTATGGTGTGTATAGATGCTTGCAAGAGAAGACTTCGTGGAGGCATGATGCAAGAGGGGCAAGTGATATGCTACGAGTCAAGGAAATTGAATGAACACAAGAAAAATTATGTGACTCGTGATCTTGAGCTGGAAATGACCATTCATGCATTGAAGATGTGGAGGCGCTATATTCTTGGTAGGAGGTTCATTTTGATGAGTGATCACAGTGGGTTGAAGTACTTATTTGACCAACCTAATCTGAATGCTAGTCAAGCTAGGTGGTTGGATATGCTTAGTGAGTTTTACTTTGAGATCATGTACAGTAAGGGAAAGGAGGACAAGTTGCAAATGCTCTTAGTAGAAGAGTACAAGTAAATCACATTGCACTTATGAGTTCATATTAGGCAGGCTTGCAGGCATGAAAGGTATCAGTAGTTGAGACACAATTTATAGCAATAGGGTATAGGTGATTAGGATGTGGATTATCATCTCACGACTGATGGTTTGGTAGGTTTGAGGGACAAGATCTATGTGCCAGACAATAGTAAGCTCAAGAAGCTTATCTTGAGGGAATTTCATGTCAAGCCATATTCAAGTCACTCAGGATATTAGAAGACTTAAACAGTTATGAAGAAGTTCTACTATAGGTTGAATATGAAGAAAGATGTGGTTGATTTCATCATAATGTGTTTCAATTATCAACAGGTAAAATCATAGTGCAAGCATCCAGGTGGTTTATTACAGCCGATTCTGATTCCAGAGTGGAAATGGGAGGTAATTTCCATGGACTTCATTACAGGTTTTTCAAGGACATCGAAGTAGCATTATTCTATCATGGTTGTGGTTGATAATTTGACCATGGTAGTTCATTTCATTGCAGTTCAATCTTGCATGGTATTCCTAAGAAGACTGTGTCAGATAGAGATGTCAAGTTCACTTCCAGATTTTGGAAAGATTTGTTTACAGGTTTGGTGATAGAGTTAGCTTTTAGTACAACTTATCATCCATAGATAGATGGATAGATGGAGAATATTAACAGGATCCTTGAGGACATGTTGAGAATGTGTGTCATGCATCAACAAGGAAAGTGGGAAGAGTATCTTCCACTGGTAGAGTTTGTGTATAATAACGGGTATCAAGATTCCTTGAAGATGAGTTTGTTTGACACAATTTCTAGGTAGAGTTGTAATACTCCTATCAACTATAGTGATCCTGTGAACAAGGTATTGATTGTACCAGATATGTTGGTAGAGATGGAACAATAAATGTAGGTTAATAAAAGGAATTTGAAGGTAGCACAAGATAGGCATAAGAGTTATGCAGATCAACGCATGGTATTTAAGGATTTTCAGGTTGGGGAACATGCGTACTTGCACATCAAGCCTAATAGGAGCTCCTTGAGGATTGGATCATGTGCCAAGATGGCACCTCAGTATTGCGGACCTTTCGAGATCCTTGAGAGGATTAGACCATTGGCCTACCGACTTGCACTACCTATGATAGTGAAAGTCCTTGTTGTTTTCCATGTTTCATTGCTTAAAATATACATGAAGTATGATGATCATATGATTGATTGGTTTGTATTACATGTAGGTTCTAACCCTATACAGAAATCAACTACAACGAATTCTTAAAAAATAGAAATTAAACAATGGTGAGAGCATAAAACATAAAACATATATAAACAGAGATTTTCCCATGGATCCCAAAACCGGTATTGCCAAATTGATTTTTCATTATATTCCTTTCAATGTTACAATACATTTATATACACGCCGAAGAATCCATAAATCCCAATCCATTAAGCTTGGATTAGAAAATAATCGTAGTTCCCTTGACTAGTCCTGGAGGCTAGGTTGGGATAAACGTTCTAGAGCCCTTGGTGGGTTGGGTTACTAGTCCCTGGAGCCGAGTTGGACAAACGCTCCAGAGCTCTAGAAGGTTGTGGGTTGGGTTACTAGTTCCTGGAGCCCTAAATAACTTAGGTAGAGACCGATCTAGTTGGTGTCACTGATGTCTGAGTATCGAGGTGGAAGCATTTTGGTTGAGGGTTGAGGTGGTTTGGCCTCTGGATGCCCTGGCTTGGTTTTGTTTTCTTTTATTCCATGAAATCACACGTTCATGCTTAGAATATGATGTGGGGGTGATTTTCTGAAAGATATATTTGGTTCAACCCACTCTATGGTCATGTGGTACGTGCGAGTCCCTGAATTTGTTGGTATTTTCATATGTTAATAAGAGTTATTCTTCTATTGTGATTCATGTATATTTCCAATGATTATGTTGGTGATATTATGGTTGAGTTGCCATCGTTTATATGTTGGTTAATTGCTAGTTACATGTTGGTTATGTGATGCATATTACTTATGGATCT
>APFE031195959.1:0-10723 GCA_000404065.3 Pinus taeda | reverse complement strand
ATATATATATTGTATGATGGAATGAACCTAGGTGATAGAGGGTAACATTTAATTAAATGGATAACTTGGATATAAATTTTGAGGGGAGTAATGCTTGGAGGTGAGCAGTGTTGGTTCACTTGGCTAGGTTGCCTAGATTTGGTCAAGGTAAACTTGAGTTAAGTTTTAAGGGGCGATTGTTAGGTAAACTTGACTCAATGAAAGAGTCAAGTTCCTTGGTCAACAATGGTGGTGTTATCCACATGGTTTAATTTTCCCATAGTTTCGTGCCCATGGATTACATGTAATGAAGCCTTTAAAATACTTGGGACAACTTCGTTGTAATGTGCTAGGGATGTTAGTGGTGAAGTCTCACTTGGTTGGCTTGGTCAGGTTTTGGTCAAGGGACTAATAGAATAATTTTTTAGTTGGTTTTCCTCCGGATTGAGGCTTTTCCAAGATAATCATTGTGTTTATGTGTGTTTATGTTGTTGTTGGTAAGTTTATCTTTCTCTATTATTTTTTAATAGTAATTTTTAATACTAATCCCCCCGCCTTAAGAAGCAATGGTTCCCATTGTCTGAATTTAGCTCCTAGTGATCCACTTTCCTTGATGAAGAAGTTGTCCTACTTTGACAACTTGGTAGAGTTATATTTTTTGTTGGAAGATATACTTTCTCTTGGTGTCCATGATCTAATCCATTGTAGCATGAAATTTGTGCAGAAATTGATGCTCGTCATGTTGTTTTTTATACTTAGCATTAGATTTTTGTAAGACATCATGAACTTTTTGTTGTAAGTGTTGGATCCATTCATCAATTTTGGATACTTGATCTAATTTGGCCTAAGCATGGGAGGAATCTCTCGATGAAGATGTAGTCAAAAGAGTGATATCCATAGGGGATGCTAGCTAAAGCCATGAATTAAAAAGAATTGTGGCCAATATAGTTATGGAGAGATTTGTTATAGCCATGTTGAGCAAATGGGAAGTTATCATCCCATGTATGAGGATATTTCACCTGGAAGTGTAGAGGCACCCTTGTAAGTGAGGTGAATATGTCTCTAGACCCTTTTATAGGCTTGTCCACCTACTTATGTTTTATGGTGAGAGCTTGTGTTGAAGTTGTGGTGGTCACGATGACATTTCATTCTCCTTCTAGCTGAGCCATGACGAGGGAAAACGTTTACTTATGAAACACTACTTTTTGGCATTATTTTGCCAAGATTAATGAATTTCATGTAGCTGGAACTACCTCTAGTATCCTGTAGAGTTGATCCCTCGATGTAACAATCAAACACGGGGTCGAGATTCACAAATAAAAAAAAAAATCCACATATAAGGTTGTCTTAGAATAACATGACAATCTTCAAGTTGGGAAACATCATACAATACCTCATCTTTGAAGTGATTGATGTCATTGGATAAGTGGCATTATTGGCTGACATGGGTGTCTTGTCCTTGGATCAACCAACCAATAATGTATGGTTAAGGGTGTGGCATTATCGATATCTTCAATATATTTATGACCTCAGTGGAGACTGGGTTCTTCTGGCTTAAGTTGCCAATAATGAAATGTAGTGGGGTCCCCTTCATCCATATCTGTGAATGAAAGATATGCTTTCTTTCCTCAGGCTCCTCTAACTCTTCTAGTTGGATCTTTGTAGTCCCAATGGTAGCATTAGGTTCTACATTAATTATTTTCTTTCATTTATCATATTCTAAATTAAAATAATATCTAGAATTTGTTTCCTTTTCTTTAAGCTCCTCCAACAATGATTGTTTTGATCAACATTTATTAATGTTGTACTAGGGGATTTTTTGGAAATCGCACCACTTTCTAGTGTCTTGTTTTTTCTATGACTTGGATTGGTTGTCTCAATATTCACTTTCATTTATTTTTCCCTTTTTTTGTGATTTAGGGCCACCATTTCCAACCTTTTATTGTGGAGGATTTGCAAACCTAAACTCTCACTCAGTCCTTTGCTTCAAGTTTTTCTCAATTTTGACAACATATCTATAAGTGAATCTTATTGAGGATATTTCAAAGAAATCCATATTTTTTTGGATGTACCTATGTGGACCATTATGATACTTTAGAACAGGTGCCACTTAGAGTCCCTAATACCCAACATTGAGCACAATGCATTGAAAATATTGGTGTGATCTGACATTGTCTTGTCTCTCTCTTGACATATTGTGGTCCATCTTTATGCACATATAACCATAATACCAAATAGGGTAGAATTCCTCATTGAGGACATCCACAAAATATACCCAAGTTGGTTCATTCCTTAATGACATAGATTCATCCACTATTTATCTCTCTAAGTAACTTTCCCACCAACCTTTGATATGAGAAAGGGATTTAAGGAGTGAAAAACCAATCTTTTCACTATCAATTTTTTTTATAGAACAATAACCCTTGAGAATGATCAAACATTTCTAGGGTATATTCATATACTTATCTTGGAAAATAAGGGGATATCAAAGTTAATTGGCACCCTTCACACCTTCGAAATCACTTCTTGTTTAATGTTCCTTAAATGTTGCTTGTAGTCGTTGAAGGATATAAGTGAAATTTTCCATCATCCCATTCCTCTATCATGCAAGTGTTTCCTCGAGAAACAACTTGATAGGATATCTTGCTTTGTCACTCCTCTTTTCTTCCATAATGCGAGGTTTCTTAGGTTGGAAAGGGTGGTTGTCCTCAAGTAAAAGTCGCTTGAGATTTAACTTTGTATACCCTACCTCGTCAGGGATATGTGTTAGTAAATGACAAAGAGTAGATTGTTCTAATACCATATGACAATAGAATATATCATAAGTGCATAAAAAAATTAGATGAAATATAGAAAATAGAATATGTCACAAGTGCACTATAAATAATGTAGAGGAAATAATGATATGAAAAGAGCTTAATTCATTTTAATTAAATGGTAAAAATGTCATGAGACTATATCATGAAAATTCCATGGCTTTTGCAAAGGTGAAGGTTTGTATTTATATTATTTGTAGATCCTTTTCACTTAGAAGTCATGTACTTACATGATTTGTTTTATTATTAAATACCATGGATGAATACCATTGGTGGATACCATGGGTAAATACCATGGTGAAAGGCCATGGATGAATATAATGGGAAATCACCATGGTGAGTATCATGGCTTGTGAAAACTATGGGCTTGTAATCCATGAATGGAAAAAATACAAGATTGACCATATTGCTTCAAAGGAAAATGTGTATAGCCACCAATTTTCACTCAAATCATATTGCAAGGGTTAAACACTAGGCGAGGAATCTCATAGTTGTGAAATATAGTAACAAATTAAATTTAACTATGTTGATTTAATTGAAAAAGTGGATAGCCACCGGTTTCCATCTATAATAGTTATAATTTTTTTCTAAGAAATCTAGGACTTACATCAACATATTCCTTAGATTTCTTCCTGAATGTGATTACTCACTAAACAAGTATCCACACACTGCAATCAAAGTGTTGTCTCCTTGCAATATAGGGTATCACATATCATTGAGGGTACTCCTTTCTCATCTCATATTGGGGTGGGTACCTCTCATAAACATTTTCCTCAGTGACACAGAGTGTATATCACCAAGAACCGATATTTCCTCATGATACTAGATAAATTCCTACCGTTATGGTTTCCTATAAAGGTTTCTCCCTTCAATTACCTTAGTCAAAGGTGCACTTCAACTTATGAATGTGGATTTTAATTTGTGAATGGTTGACTAGGAACTTTATTGACAAACAAGTCACTCCCACACCAATATGTATATATAAACAATATCTGCGATGAAGGGTCATGGTTGTAAAAAAAATTGTCTTTACTTTCTACATGGGTGATTCACATATGTCACATACCATGACTTCCCCCATAGCTTATGCCTCATAATCATTGACCCATTCTCATAGGATTCCACCCTAGCTTGACCCCATTTACCATGTGACAACGACCTTTCCTAGTGAAATAGACTCGAGGAGGTCACACATTAAGACAGTTTTTGTAGTGATACAATCCTACGTATTGCTTTGCAAGTCAACTCTTAGTAATGCATAGCCATGTATCATACAAAAAATGGTTTTCCATAGAAATATTTAATTTTTTATCATGTGAGATAAGGACTTATCTAGTGAAAAGTATACAATCCTTCCTTTCACAACAAAACCCTTAATTTATAATTAGAGGAGGCAATCTTGATTTGTATGAGGATTCAAGACATTTCCTTTTGTCTTTGTTTCAAAGGATTATAAACCTTCCTTATAAAAATTCATTCATCAAACAATCATATCCCTCTCTCACATATTCATACATACATACTACATTCATCAAGACACATACATAATCTACCATATGATTTTCAACCAATATGTGGTTAGGAGTATTGTTCACATACAGGATCTACTAATTTAACCAAATGGGAAGTCAAGATAAAATAAATTCAAATTTAGACATACCTAATTGTTAGGATGCATTAGTGAACACATCTTGTTACCAACTCATATGTTGTGAGAAGAATGTAACTCATTTAGTCTTCCTATAACTTGTTATCAATTTTATTTATTCAATCATAATTAAAAAATCCTTGCGAAGGGATCATACACAATATGTAATGATAAAATAGACAATATACCAAAATATTTTAGGCTAGAGAACATCAAATAATTGAAAGAAAACAAATATACTTATTTGAAAGGTTATCCTTGCAAATGAGGAATGATGTGCACATTTCCACCTAACCATGGGTTAAGGTAGACATGTTTGGCCCATAACTAACCACTCTCTAGCACAACCATGATACCACCAAGGGAATTAACTGAAGTTCTCAAGGGGATTACTCAACTATGAAAGCCACTCACCTTCACAGACATCATTGGAAATCACTCACTACCCACTGGACCAAGGCTTCCACAAATTGTTTAGACTCTTTCCTTGTTGTTTGTTACTGCACAAGGGCGTCCCTTCTCTACCATCACAATCCCTTAGAAACCTCTCCTCTTTGTGCTCACACAACAACCTAACCAACATCAAATTCATGTACCTATTTCCCATTTTGGGTTTGGGTTTACCTACCTAAATTAGTAGAAAAAATCAAGGTTTAACTAGTCTAGATGTTCTAGAATGGGCCCCAAATCAATTCAATTTCATTAGTGCGTGAAATTCAAATGCCTTAAGGATATTTACTTACCATAAAATAGTAATGAAAACCCACTCATGAATCTGCTTGATTATCACTTGTGGATGTGAATGAAATATTCTCAATTGGTACCTCAACAAACTCCAACTAATACTAGTGCCTTAATGGGGTCAAGAAGAGGTGGAGGAGTTAATTCTCAAGGTTGTCCCAATGTTTTTATGTAAGAATGTGTAGAAATAAACTAAAACATCCATAAAACTGCACCAAATGATGATAAAGTTATCATGCAAGTACTTGAATTTGGTGTAGATAAAAAATCCTAACCAATTATGAAGTTATTTCTTATTTTATATTGTTCATTAGGGGATTATGGAGAAAAATAGCTCATTGCCTTATTATATCACACTTCAAAAATTACAACAAAGGATAGAGATAGTGGCCTATGTCACTTTAAATGAGAATGAAATGAATGCAAAATCACTCCTAGATTATAGATATAGGGGTGTGAAAACTGGTGGATGATAATTGAATCTTATGAATGCACAACAGAAAACAACAATTTCTAGCAAGATGAAAATTGTATTTTTTTATAGCCCCTCTAGGCTAAGTACCCAGAAATTCTACATTGGAAATAAACTTTAAATATGATTGTGAATTAATATTTTGAACTGTAAAATGGTAAAATTAGCAAGTAAAAGAAATATAGAGTCACTAGGTAATATTTTTGAGAGGTCACTTACTTATAGGGAGTTGGAAATCTTGATATTTGATACAGCCATTTTGTATGGTACAACCAACAAATAGTTCAAATCTACATTCAATTCATTAGATACAAAATGTAAAATATGCCAAATAATTGCAAAAGACAATGCCTCTAGCCTTGGCTTAGATCTTATGTTATCTCCAACTATCCCAAGATAAAAGCTTGCTTTTATGATATAACAAAAAAATTAGCAACTGATAATTCCTAATCTAATGTGGAAAATAAAAGTTTTGTAATTTTGAAAAGTAAATTGGTGATTGCAAATTATATCTTGTACCAACAATGCGTACCTCTCTTGCTGGAATGTGAAACATGGGCCTCCTTAATTTGATCTTGCACTTCATCAAGGAAGTGGGCTTGGTCTACTAGAAAAATCACTTTCACTTATGACTTAACAAGTCTTCTATCTTTCAGATCTAGCTAGGAGTGACCCCTTGACGTTGCATTCTCCACCCTTAATCTTGAGTGAGAGATGGAATACTAAAAATTCCCTTCTATTTTGAAGCTTCTTAATGAAAGAGTCCAACCTGTAGTGAAGTGATCCACCAACAAAAAAGAACACAAAATGGGGTTTGTCCTGTAGTTTTCCTTATACATGTGACTACATAGTCATTTAATGGCTCAAAGCTGTTAGCTTTTGTGGGATAGTAATTAATAAAAAACTTATTAGAGTATAGTTCAGATACAACAATCAATCAAGAAAGAAAGAACTAGTAAAATCCATCCCACGCAATGAAAAAAAATAAAATTGGACATTGATTTGCAAATGAACTCTTTTTTGATGGCCCTTATCTCATAAGACAAAAACATATGTTAGAGGAGAGGATAATTTTCTATAAAATATTTTTAATGGCTAGATAATGGCTAGTTAATGGTTAGTTGGAATTCACATCTAGATATATTTTTTACTAGTCATCTACATGTTGGGGGCTTAGTATTTTTCATAAATATTACATTATGAAAAATAAATTTCCCATTAAGTGGTTGATTTAGTTCACAATGCTCAAGTTGGCCCATATTTCCCTTTGATAGTTTCCTAAAACACTAAAGGGTGAAGAATAATAATTCACTTTGATAGTTTCCAAAATAGTAAAGGATGAAGAATAGTAAAATTTAGTTTCTCGACGTCCCTCTCCAACATCCAACATCCCAATAGTAGCTCAACTTGGTTTATGAAGAATGCGACTTGCTTAGCAGAATCATTTTAATCTTTGAGTTGGTTATTTGACTTTACAACAACTAGTTTATCGATCCTTTCCTTAACTTCCCTATCCAAGATACCTCCAATGGCTAACTAGATTTTTTAACAATTAATTGACTCTCCAATAGTTAGTTTTTTTTTAACCTCTTACTCCATAGTATAGTCAATTTATCTACCTGTGCTCTAGAATCCAACACCCTAGAATTTTTTGTTCAATCTGACACCTAGGTATATTGAAACCTGCTTTGATTAGAATTGGGTATGCTTCCAAATCTCCATATCCTTCCTAGCCTCTCCACATCATCATTATCCCTACCACGTCATTAATCCATTGTGCTAGTTGTTTAATGCCTTGAGGAATCCAAAAATTCCAACAATTGGGTTTTGTTCCTCTCATCTTGTAGATGACTTCTGACATAATGCATGTACCAAACTACACAAAAATGACCATGTTCTACCACTTAGAAACATGTATGACATGTTTGACCAAATTTAATCAAGTTGTAACTAGCCATTACCTTCATTATTTGGAAACATTTTATGTGGCACAAACTCCTCTCATCAAGCTAAACTAACTGAGACCAAGTTGACTTTTTGACCTTTGATACCACTTTGCATTGGGAAGCATGAACTACCTTGGAAATTGCAAAATTTGTCTATATGAGACTGCCATGCATGAGAATTGACTAGGGATACTACATCAAATTTAAGGCCACCTACAAAATCTATAGACTCTAACCATGCAGTATGACATAAATGCACTTTAACATGAGATGGATTGGTCCATATATTGGTGATCACCCCCCAAAAACTAGGGTCCCATAAGACGATGAGTCCCCAAGTAAGCTCAAATATAGCACTCCAATCCTATACAAGATGAAAGGAAGATGAAGTGGACTTCAAGGGACTAACCATGGTACGACTAACAAATCAAGATACATGTCTAGGATGCCTAATACAAAGCATCACATGGTTGTTGCCAAGATTTTGACTTGTGACCTTAGGTTTACAATGGTGGTGAAATATGTTGATTTTTTTTATGTGTACCCCTATTGACATGAGGGGTAATAATTGGCTCTCATTACAAGACACATGCTCTACTATGGAGGATATGAGAAATTTAGAATCTTCCACTTGTCACCTCAAAAAATTCATGAGATAGATGTAAAGTATTTTCAGGGAGTCAGTCCAAAGTCCTATCCATTCTGATGATAATATAAAGCCAAATTGAAATAGAAACTAAACTAGCATAATGGAAATATAAAAAATAAAAATGTGTAACTAAACTAAAGCATATAAATAACATCACATCATGGAATTAAATCACACAAGAAAAAATGAAACTATCCTCTAGAGGAAATTGTGATAAATAAAAACCAAATTGTCTAAACTAATCTAATGCTTATGAAATGAGATTAGTCATCCTATCCTACTCTAATCTAAGAAGAAAAACATGTTAGGTAAAATCATACAAAAAATGCAACTAGCAAATAATTTTGATCATTACCATGGGTTTTACCTTTGTGCTTGGTTTCTAAGCTAAACAAAGAAACATAAAGCATGTAGTGGATCTCTCTCAGAACTTTCTTCATGGTGTGTACCAAATCTACAGGGGAATCGTCATCATGTAGAAAGAAATTGAAGAGGTTCCAAGGTTTCTTTGTGCTACTGCAAGTGTCTTCGATCCAAAAATCAACCAGACTAATATAATGGTATTCCTCATTGTATGCATATGGCCTTCCATCAATATTTTTCAATATATCTATAGGCAAGGGAGGTTATGATCACAACTCCAACTAGAAACTTTACATAGAATGTTTCCCTTCTTGGATACCCTTAACCACATACATACACAAATGATGAGAAAATTCACAAAAATCTAAAATACATTGAAATCCACAACTTACAGTTAGTTGTTTTGACTAGAGACATTGAGAACTCATGAAATATGTCTGACCCCTAATCTATTGTGGCTAACCCACTTCTGTAAGGTTGATACCTTCTCTGTCAAATGGATTTTTATACATCTGAAAATAGCATGTCAAGGATATCCATTGCTAAAAAAATTATTTTGTATCTTGAATGTGGAAAACTTCTTTATGCACAGATACACATTCCTACTCCAGAATGAGTTGATATGGATTTTCATAGTCTATGGAGTAACTTGGTTGCTCATGCAACCAAAATTATGTGATTTGATAACCATCGGTATCCATGTCATGTACATGATCACTAATGAAGAAAGAGTAGTTGGAATCCCATTTAAATTGGTCAACTCTAATGAATGCATCAATAATCTCAATTTATTTATGATCCTCTTCAATAACATGCCTAATTACTAAATCTTCCTCTTCCAAATCACTAGTAGATGTATCACAAAGATCAAGTGCTTGAAAGGGAGTGTAACCCACTGAAATTGTTCTTTCATCTAGAGGAGTGAGGGTGTGTCCTTGAAAACTCTTGACATCGAGGTTCTCCTTATATCCTCATTTTTCAATTATTTCTTGATTTATGAAGGGGAAACAAGGAGGTTCTTCTTCCACCATTTTATCCTTCTTAATGAGATGAGATTCTCCACCCAATTTTGTTGTAAATTTTTCTTTGTCACTAAATTATTTAAGACCTTCAAGATAAATGGGCTATTCTTTGTCTTGATATGGTTTCAAATGTGGCTCTATCATGTTTTCTTCATTTATTTCTTCATTTTGAGGATAGATACAAACAATTTCTTGATTTCCTTCTTTAACAATGTCTCCCTTACCACTTGCCTTACCATTTCTTGGACCCTTTTCAAATAAGACATACATTCATCAGCATTTTTGAATCATGCATTAATAATTCAGGAGAGGGAGGATAAGGTTGAGCCTCTTCATGGAAATATTCTTCTTCTTCACTTGCATAATCCTTTTCCAACTCTAAGAGCCTTTGGTGCATCACATTCTGAGTTTGAGTCAGGGTAGTTAAGAACATCCTTAATTCCTTCATTTATTGTGTTAGGAGAGTGATGCAAGGATCTAGAATAACCTTTGTGATCATTTTTTCCTTTAGCTTTTGCTCACAAGGCTCAACATATTTTATTTTGACTTAGTCTGATAGGAAATTGAGTGCATTCTCCCTCTCTTTGATTCTTATAAATATATCGTAGGAGGGATACTTATCATATTCCACCATTAAGTCATTAATATTTTCCTACATTATTTCTTGCATAGCATTGAAGATATTGATATCTTGAATCTCTTCATAATTGTAGACTTGTTGTCATTGAAACATTTTAATGCAGTGAGGGAATTATTTGACTATTTGGGCTCATAGTTGTAGTACTATTTCCATTCTTCATATCCTTGCATTTCCCATGAAAATTCTTTCATTAAGTCATCCTCAAATACAATGCTAGTATCTACAATATAATTTGTAAAAAATTCCAAGAAATCTAGAGATAACCATGGATTCTCATTAAACTTAGGAACGAGCATATGCAAATTAGCAATTGAAAAATGTGAAAATTCTTTAAATGCGTGATACATCCAAATGAACAAATATATAGTCAATAGGTAATTTTTTTATTGAAACCCATAGTTCATAAATTATAATGATGATTCCTTAAGTTGAAATAATTCTTACCCC